>JBCNJP010005228.1:0-30757 GCA_039602395.1 Deinandra increscens subsp. villosa | reverse complement strand
ATCTATTTTGGAGAAATAGCTGGCTCCTAGTAGTTGATCAAATAGGTCATCAATTTAAGGTAACATATATTTGTTCTTAATGGTAACTCGATTGATATCCCGATAGTCAATGCACATCCGTATCGATCCATCTATCTTCTTCACGAACAATACGGGTGCTCCCCAAGGCGAAGTGCTAGGCCTAAAGAAGCCTTTGTCTAACAATTCTTGAAGTTGACTTCTCAACTCTTGCATTTCTAAAGGTAGCAATCTATACGGTGCTTTTGCTACTGGTGATGTTCCAGCTACTAACTCTATAGGAAACTCTACTTCGCTTTCTGGTGGTAGTCCAGGTAATTCATCAGGAAACACATCAGCGTAGTCTGAAACTATTGGAACTTCCTCCAACTTCTTTTCTTCTTGCTTTTCCACCAGTTTAGCTATAAAATCTTGACACCCTTTTCTTAAACATTACTCTGCCTTCATCATATTAATAATCCTTTAAGGGTTTATGTAAGGGAATAATTTGTGGCTTGTGTATTAAATCATCGCTTGGCAGATTATTTTGAAGGCCTATGCATATGAATAGGTGTAAAAATAGTTGGTTTTTCATTGTATTGGGTCACTGGGCCATTTTGGACATGTTAGGGCCCAATTAGAAAGAGTTTAAGGGGTGTTTAGTGGGCCTGTTTAGTCAAATCCGAAAATTAGGTTTAGGATTTGTTTATCTTTATAAACAAATCCTAATACTCATATGAGGGTTAGCCACTTGAGAGAGATACAAGGGGGCTTTTCGGTTTCTATCAAGTTTGTGTACCAGACGATTATTTAATCGTGTGCAGGCATCAAAGGTGATTAATATCATTTGTTTGTTTAATCGTGTTCTCATCGTTTTCTATTTTCATCTTTATTCTTGAATCAATCAATCGTCGGGATTCCGCACCTTCGATTGATTGTTGATATCATGTAAAGATCGTTTTGGGACTTATAATTGGTATCAGAGCCAAGAAACGCAAGTTTCGAGGCTCTCGCGATATCCGATTCAAGTTCTTGTGATCTAACGATTTGTGTTTTGTTGGTGATTTTCATATTTTATCACACTCGGAAGTATTTTTGCCGGTTTGGACGCTATACAGGAGTTCTCGTGGTGATTTGCACAAGTTTTGAGCACTTTTCGATCCTGCACAACAGCTTTTCGATCAACCTCTCGGTCGAAAAGTCCACTTTGTCGCTTTCCTGTGATTGAGAAAGACCCCTCGTGTCTTTTCGATCAGTTGACCCCAGTCGAAAAGTCCCTCATTTGAGACTTTTCAATCAGCCGTCTATCAATCGAGAAGGCCCCCCTTGTGACTTCTCGATTAGTCATTTCGATCGAAAATTCCCCTTGTGACTTTTCGATCAGCTTCTTGGTTCAATCGGAAAGTCCCCTCTAAGACTTTTTGATCCACTCCTACTTTTCGAACGAGAAGTGTGCTTTTCGATCAAGATCCTGTCCGATCGAACAGTGCTATTCGACCCAGCCAACTACTTTTTGATCCAACCCTTGTCCGACCGAAAACCACTTTTCGACCCAATTTTTTTTAATCAAAAACCCATTTTTCATCCCTCAGTTTCTTTACAATGGCTTTCGACATGTCAAGTCTGTCCAGTGCGACTCTGGAGATGGATGCTAAAATCGGAACCAATGCCAGACCCCCTCGTTTGATGTCCGTTAAAGACTTCATGAGCTGGAAATACAGGTTTGTGAACTACGTGAACTATCATGATCCCAAGATTATGCGATCTGTTGAGGTGGGAAACTATGTCCCAACGCTACCTGGAGCAGCCGGTCGGGAACCTTAAATCAAAGCCAAATCAGAATGGAATGAGGATGATTGGGAGAAGGTAGAACGTGATAGAAAGGCACTGGCTGCTCTAACCATGGCCTTATCTCCAAAGGTAGCTGAAGCCTTTAAGGAGTACATGTCTGCAAAGACACTTTGGGATGCTCTTGTTACAGCATATGAAGGAAATGACGATACGAAAGAGTCTCGAAAGGAAAACCTAAGAGAGCAGTTTAATGAATTTAACTACGTGCCTGGTGAAAACATTGAGACTCAGCTTCAACGGTTCATCAAAATTGTGACAGGAATGAAAGATGTTGGGGTCACCTACACACAGGTGGAGGTAAACAAGAAGCTGGTGAATTCACTCCCACCAAACTGGGATAGCACTATTTAGTTAATAGAGAAGACGGTGCACATGTCTACTATCACCATTGAGCGAGCTCATGTCCACCATTAGAGCTTATGAAGAGATAAAACATAAAAGAGCCAGAAAATTGGGCAATGGAGCATTAACAAACCAAGTGAATCAAGCTTTTATCTCTCAACCAGCTGCAGCTCCTAGCAACTCACACTCTAATCCAATGGGATTTATTGCACAAGCCACTGGGTCAAGCTCATCTGGATCATCTAATCTCATTTCTTTGGATATCAATAATATAACCAGAGATCCCAGTTTTGCTCTTGGTGTAGGTAACATGAGTTGCTATCAGGCACTTATTGCAGATTCTCTTCTACCCACTGACTTAACTCCAGATGATGTCAATCAAGTCAACCCAGAAGACCTAGAGCACATGGACATCTCATATCAGATGGGAATGTCAGCACTTGTAGTACTCCAATGGATAATGACCCTTCCTTCTTACCATAAACATATTCTTTTCTCCATTAAACATCCAGGACTTAACGTCTATAGTAATTCATCTTCTATCATGATAATGCTCACCAAGCTGAATCAAGTACTTTTCAGGAGGATAAGCAAAAGTCTGTGCATCCCATCCACCATCAAACTCAGAAGCAGGTACAGTCATATAATCTCTAATCATCGGATCTTTATCTTCATCAGTACCTTCAGGCATCACAGGGCCTGATGCTTCTGGAATATCAGCTTCAAAATCAAATACAGGTGATTGTGAGGAACCACTGGCACCTGAACTTCCTTCTTTATTCCCTGGATCTCCCTTTTCATTTTTCTTTGAATTTCCTTTAGCTGAACTCATCTGTCTGATCAACTGGTGTAGCTCTTTAAACTGTCTGGTAAATTCTCTGTTGATCTTTTTCTGATTCTCTAGCTCGGTGTTGTGAACCTTTTTGAATATCAATCAAATCTCCAATAAGTTCACTCTGAGTTGCATTATGAGCTTTCCATTCGGCTATCTCTGCTCTGAATTCTCTTTCTAACCTGAATTCTGCTGTTTCTACAGCTTTCCCTTTGTCTTAGGGTGTGAGTAGTGATGATGATGATGATGGTTGACCTCCACTTGTGCTGGTAGATAGAGGCACTCGTGGGTCCAATCGTTTCCTTCTCGGGTCACCTAGAGCTTCTGTAAGGTGTTGCGTAGCAATCTTCACTTTTTCAGTCAGATCTTCAGTAACAGAAGCACTGAGGGGAGGATCCTCTGTGGCTTTCCGTTTCTTATCATTGGTATCTCAACAGTCTCAGTCTCTACATCCTCAACTTCTATGTCATCAAGATAAGAATCATAATTTATGGTATCACTCTCATCAAAATGCAGAGCTGCAATTTGTACATCTTCTAAATCAAAGTCTTCCCAATCTGAACTATCTAAAATTTCAGTATCTGGCTTCTAAGAGGCAGGAAGATTGTGTTCTTCTTCAATGACAACATTTCTCTGCACAGGAACCTCCTCTCTTGCAATCTCAGCAAATTCACAAAACTTGTTACCAAAGTGAACTTTATCAGTCAATTTCTTCTTGGGGTTTATCATGGGGAAGACCTCAATGCCCATTGGCTTAGTATCATGTGTATCATTAGTCTTCCTCAAGGCTGGATATCTAGAGTCTATAGCCAATTGAATGAACCTAGGGACTGCAGCAAACTTCTTATCCCTGGTCACTACAGCCTTGACATCCTTAAAAATCAACTTGGACCAGTTGAAACGAACCCCTCTGACCAGTGACACCATGGAATGAGTGCGCACTTGGTTCAGTTGATTAGTTGAACTCTTCTTATAAATTATGCACTTCTGCAGGTAGTGAGCCAACATTCTCCAGTACGGTGGAAGGAGAGCCTTCATTGTAGGTGGAGACACTGTGTGATATCCCATTTCCTTTAAGCACTGAGTAACCATCTCTTTATCTAAGGCCATGGGATCAGCAGCAACATCTTTAAGTCTGAGGGCATGTCTGAAATTCTCCTCAGTCAATAACACTACTGTTGCTTGTATCTTGGCTATCATCTGCTTTAAATCATCAGATACATATGCGGTCTTCCAGAATTCCTGTTGTATTCGCTTGCAGATGATAGGGTTTGCGGTGAGAGCATAGTGTAGACAACATCGTTTCAAACCCTCAATCACTGACCAGTACTTCTCTCAATATTCTGCAGGCGGGTCCAGCAAATAAGCTACCGTATTGTGATCTTTGACAAATTTCAAGTCCCTGCACTCACAAACACAGATAACATCCAAAGCAGACATAAATTCATTAGTCATAAAGTTTTCTCGAAAAACAGGCAGTATAACGGCTTAAAAATGGAGAAAAAAACCATTTGAAACATCATCAGGTACCTTTCCGATCGAAAACTAGGTTTTCGATCGAAAAGCATCCATCCGATCGAAAAAACTACCGGTTACCGAGAGCCCTGAACGAAAAGCATAAGTCCTGATCGAAAAGCCTAAGCTCCTGATCGAAAAGCGTAAGCTCCTGATCGAAAAGCGTAGCTTTCGATCGAGAAGCTCCAGGCCATTGGTAACCGATGATCGAGAAGTACCAGGGGCTGATCAAAAAGCTTCTCAGCCTAATCGAAATGCCCCTGGTTCGATCGAGAAGTCATGTCTTCTTCGTTCCAGACCTACAACTCCATCAAATAAGTAATTTTCGTGTGTTTTAATACTTAAAACCAATCCTAAAAACCTCCAATCAGAGATTTTCACCCGTCCCAACCATTAAACACAAGAAAACACGAAAAAAAAACTTACTCAAGTCGATCCTGTGGGGGTTTAGCTGCGCGCTTCAGTCGGGGCGCCATGAGTCAAATCAACACCGGAATCGTGTTTGGTGAGTGATTCCGACTGGAATGGGGTCATTGGATGGTGGATACGGTGGCGGAGGGTGGCAGATTGAGGAGGAGTCGCGGCGGGGGTAATCGAGGGGCTTCAGGTGACGGTTTTCGACTGGGGAGGTGGCGGTGTTGTCGTGAGACAGTGGCAAAGGCAGTGGTGGTGTGCGATGGTGGTGGCAGCCGGTGGTGGGTGGTGATCGGAGAAGGTGGGTGGTGGTGGTTAGGGTTAGAAGTTGGAAGAGAGAGAGAGATGAAGTGGGAAAGGGAGGGCCGACTCCGTTTCTTTGTTTCCAAAATTTTAAAAAAATTACATCACCACCCTCTCATGTTTGATTGATGTCCTCAAAACACACAACTTCGACATACCATTTTTTTTTTAAAACAAACTTAATTTTTTTCATCATAACACCCAAAATTAATCCCGTTCATTACTGAAGGCTTCCCCTAAACTCAAGCCCGAGAGTTTTAATATCTGGCAACTTAACTAAAAATAAAGTGAATAATAAAAAAATAAACAACAATTAAGATAAAATTAAAATAACATAAACTAAATATCTTAACCTACTGAGTTTTTGAAAATGCGTGAGCATCGGATCATCTACTCGATCTAGCTAATCGGACATCGAAACGTAATTAACCGATTGTTTTATTGATCAACGAAGAACAATTACAATCAGTAAACACTCAGAAATAGACTCAGAGAATACACACTCAGAAACACACACTTAACAGAACTCGCACACTCCGAAGTCACCAAATACAAAGACCAATCACCTATATATACCCGCTGTCCGAGCTTCGGCCGAACCTCAGGTTCGGCCAGTCCGAACTTCCGGTTCGGACCTAGTTCGGCCAGACCTAGTTGACTTGATCTTGTACTTTGTTTGATACTTCACACGACGCACATATCAGGTATCAACAAACTCCCCCTCGTCGTGTGCAGTATCTCTTCAACATTATCAACTTTGTATCTTCAATCAAGCTCCCCCTCAAGTGTAGAATCCGTTCTTTCAATGAAATGAATCTTCAAACAAACTCCTCTTCAACTCGATCGTAGCTTGATCTTGAATACTTGATGACACTTTAGTGTATGGTCTTTTATCAACATCTTCAGAAGACTTGAAGTTGTGATTGTGGCGACCCTAAAACTTTTGCTTTCTTTCCCCAGCAACGACAGCTGAGGCTACGGCCGCGAACGCTACAACGCAAGAATAATTTTCGGGACGAAAATTCCATTTACAAGGGGATGATGTGACATCCGAGAATTCCAAGGTTAACTTCCGTTAGACAATCTCCGTTAGTTACGTTATAAGTGTTAACTTAGTAACTAATACATAACTAGGCCGAATACGTCCACGACCTTTGGTTGATCACCGAACCCGTCCATATGTGTTATGTGTTCATTTATTTATAGTTATTATGTGCAATGTGATTTAAATACATGATTTAGTATTTTGAATTGCATGACAATTCATGAACCGTGCTTATCTTGCTTAGAATGTAAACTGATCACTTTTGGTTTCCAGCGAAACTACCAGGCGAAACTATAGTGTCGCCCGGTAGCCAAACCATAGACTTACAGAGCCAGTTTCGCTTGGCAAGCGAAACTGCCAGCGAAACTAGCTCCTGTTATATAATGACATAAAACCCTAGAAGCTTCATTTCTTGCATCTTTTCTCCAAAAACACACACACTCTCCTGAGACTTCTGGACCAGCTGAGAAATCACCATCTGCTGCTATCATCTCTGTTGGTAGAGACCATCCATCGATCCTAGATCAAATCGTGAGTCCCAAAACCATCCTTTATGCATTTTCCTTGTGTTTTACTTTAAAGCATGACCAAACCTTCATGAAATCGTGTATGCTTCTGAGATAATGTTTAGGGATGCTAGATCTGTTATAAAGTCTGCAACTTTACGTGTAAAAACATGCCATAATGAAGATTTATGCTAATTAGGTCATTTTAGGTTTAAAATGTGCTTTTGGTGATTTGAATGTGAAAACCCATGTTTAAGGTGTTAAAACTTGTTGTTTGATGCTGGTAAATGTTCATGCATGCTAAATATTGAATCACATGAAGTATGGAAGCTGTTAGATTGATTTTTAGGCTGATTTATGTGTTTTTCGCGACCAGCGAAACTGAGCTGTTCTCTGGGCGAAACTATACAGCGAAACTGTATAGATATTCATCCAGCGATACTATGTGGCGAAACTATAGTGTCGTCCGCGAAACTAAGTAGACCTGCTCGAACGAAACTACCGAGCGAACCAACCTGAACGAAAGTTCAAACCAGTTTCGAGCGAAGCTAGGCTAGCGAAACTGTGTCATCAGTTTCTAGCGAAACTAGCTAGCAAAACTGTGTCATCGGGTAATCCCTAGCGAAAGTGTTGCCCGTGCACCTAGTGAAACTATGTAGCGACACTAAGTAGCGAAACTATGACCTGACCAAAACCCAACTTGTGCAACTTATTTGAATGTTATGCCATGACTTACATGATTATGCAATAATGAAACATGCTTGATTCCTGAATTATTTGAACCCTTGTTTATGATCAACCATCGGTGTCGTGTGTCGGTATGTCGTGTCATAATTCCAACGTGCTATGTTATGGGCCATAGTGACGTTAAGTTAAAGATTAGACACAAAACTAATACTTAAGACCTAAACGTGTTCATAGGTCTTCACTAAGCAAACAATACTTGGGTTATTAAACGAGTGTAGCTGAGCAACCTAAGGTAAGTTTCACTAACCCTTAAATTGTGAGCCCGTTTGGGTCGCAACAAAATTTCTTAACGGAAAACAACGCTGACACTTTGAGATATTGCCAAATGGGATATCTGCTATGGAAGTTGGAGTGCTTTATGGGAAGCACTTGCAACTGTCCATCCTTGGGGTTTCAAATGAAATCCGGAACAACCATTTTGATACTTAAACTCTTTTTAGGGTTTCAAACGAAACCCAGAATAAACGATTTTATTATGGCTAGTGTAGGTTAAAGTCTAAACCAAATGATATCACATGATTTCTAAGGATGCCTTGAAAACTAAAAGTCCTCAACAATTTAGTACCATTAATCTGTGAAGCGAGGGGATGTTGGGTAGATCTACTGAGGGTTGACAGCCCTGCTCCGCGGTACACAAATGTGTAGCCAACCGGTTGGAGGCCGAACGGAGTACAATATCAGCCTAATTTAGTTGTGGGTCCCGCGAGGAACACAACTGGAGGCACAAACCATCGGCAAATGCCGAACTCTGTTACGTCAGCTTTGGTACGAACTTCCTTAGTGCATGGAAACCGGATTAGCTACCCGCGATATCGGTTGACCACTTTAACTTTTACAAGACTAGTACATACCCGATAACGTATGTTACGGACAATACTTTTACTACTGATGTATATCACTAAGCAATGCTTTTCACAAAACAATATTACTTATATACATGATGATACATACGCTTATGAGACCGGGCCAATGCATGACATGCCCACCGTGAACTCACCAACCGTTAGGTTGACACTTGCGTGGTTTAAACTTTTGCAGATCGCTGAGGAGTATCCGGAGCGGGTTGGCATGGCACTCGAAGACATTTTTCTTTTAATTAAATTAAGTTGGGAATTTTAAACAATGATTTGTAAAGCACGTGGTTAGTGCTAAGACTATATTTCTTTCCGCTGCGTATCTTGAGACTTTATTCTATGAAATATAATTGGACTAACTCTGATTCGTTTAGTATTTGTAACTAATGGTTGTGGTCCTGGTTTGCTCGCACCCCTTAACGGTATAAACTCCGTTAGTGGTTAATTGGGGGTGTGACAGATTGGTATCAGAGCCATAAGTTGCAGAGAACTGGAATCATTTTTGAAAAACGATTTGGAAACTGCAACTTGAAACCTTAGTTACAAACGAACACACAAATTCTCAAAGACAAGATATTTACGTGCCAACCTGGGATACTCGCTCTGCTGTGTAAGTAAAAGCTTAGTACGTATGAACATATAAATATATATATATAAATATATATATAGACCGTGTCTAGGAAGTCTAACGGAAAACCTTAGGGAAAATTTTCACACACGAATACGAAAATGCGAACGACGATACGCACACTATTCCGGGGGAAAGCGACAACGAAACGATGCTACACGCTACGTCCTGATTTCTACTACGATGACTACGCATACGGTGACTTTTATGGGGAAGCCGACCTTCGATGATAGTACTTACGACTCACGAAGTACTCCAACGACGCCACGATTTTGCACAAAAATTTTCGGAACTAATAGTGGGATAACGGGAAATTGTTGATATACATATTATGGGATATGTATAAAGTATAACTGTGACTGAACACTGGCTACTTTAACTGTCCAGCAAAATGTCTGGAAGAGGGCACGGAAGGAGCAACATTAACATGACACCTGCACAACTACAAGCTATGATTAACGAACACGTGCAAGCCGCGGTGGCAGCCGTCCAAGCTGCATACGCCGCACAGGGTAATTTTTATGCCGGTTAAGGCACAAAGCGATTATATTTTGATCTGTTAAAAACTTAAAACCCGAACTATTTATGCATCAGGAAACCTCCATCACTGCACGTTTAAGTCCTTCATGGACTGCAAGCCGATGACGTTTTCCGGCGAGGAAGGAGTGGTAGGACTCCTCAGGTGGATCGAGAAGTCTAAGAAAGTCTTCTCTATGTGCAACTGCCCTGCTGAGAACAAAGTGAAGTTTGCGACTGGTACTTTCGAGGGAGCTGCTCTCTCCTGGTAGAATGCCGAAATCCAGATGATTGGGATTGATGCGGCTAATGATATGGAATGGGAAGCGTTTAAGGAACTAGTTATGGAGGAGTATTGCCCTCGAGATCAAGTCAAGAAGTTGGAAGGAGAGTTTTTGAACTCCAAGATGTCTGGGTCGGAAATTGAGGAATACACTGCGCGTTACCACGAGTACGCGGTACTATGCCCAACAATGGTTGATGCTGAATTCAAACGCATCGAGCGTTATCTGGAGGGTCTCGCACCCCAAATCAAGAGCTTGGTGACAGCTAGCAACCCAACAACCGTGTAGCAAGCCATTCGTTTGGCCCATAAGTTAACTGATCAGGAGATTGAGAGGGGTACTCTACCCGCAAAGACCACTGTGAAGACTGCCTTAAGTGGCAAGCGTAAGGCTGAAGAAGAAGCTCCAGCAACTTCTGTGAACAATCAAACTGTCGGGAATCAATCTGGGAGATCCTCTAACTCCCAATATCAGAACAAGCGATCTGACAACACAAGGTCCAATTTCAACAATGGCAGCAACAATGGAAGTAACAATCGCCAAGGGGGGAATGGAAACTACAAGGGTAAAGCCCCGTATTGTAATAAGTGCGGGAAACACCACAATGGTATGTGCAGCAAGGGTCTGGAGTGTGGAATATGTGGTAAACTGGGGCATGAAGCCAACAACTGCTGGACCAACTTGCAAAAGTTAAACAACAACGGTCAGAACCAAGGTGGCAATAACAACAACAGGGGAAACGGAAACAACCGCAACGGGCAAGGGAACAATCAGAACAACAACAATGGTGGAGCCCGTGGCTGCTATGAATGTGGTGCGCAAGGCCACATGAGGAAAGATTGCCCGCAATTGCGCAGACAAGGGAATGGTAACAATGGCAACGGTGGGAACCCGGGCAACGGAAATGGTAACGGTGGAAATGGCAATGGTGGGAACGGAAATGGTGGGAATGGTAGAGGTCGTGCTTTTGTAATGGGTCAAGGAGAAGCTCGCAACGACGCCAACGTGATTAACGGTAAATTCATACTAAATGGTTTCTTTGCTACTGTATTGTTTGATTCGGGTGCTGAAAGAAGCTTTATTTCTACTAAGTTGCTAGACTGATTAATGCTAAACCGATTGCCTTAGATGCTAAATATGTGGTAGAGCTAGCAAATGGTAAACTTCATGATACGACTCAGATAGTTAAGGACTGTAAGTTAGAACTAGCTGGCCATACGTTAGGAATCGATCTTATGCCTTTCCCGATTGGTAGTTTTGACGTTATAGTAGGAATGGATTGGTTATCCGAAAATCGAGCTGAAATTTTATGTCAAGAAAAAGTGTTTCGTATTCCACTCGAAGACGGTGAAGTGTTAACAGTTCAAGGTGAAAAAGGTGGAACAGTCACCGGTATTATTTCGTTTCTCAAAGCTCAAAAGTGCCTTCGTAAAGGTCACTTCGCGATTCTTGCAAACGTCACCGACACGACACTCCCCGAGCGTAGAATTGACGACTACCCGATAGTCCGCGACTTCCAAGATGTATTTCCTGATGATCTGCCTAGTTTGCCTCCATTTCGACAAGTCGAGTTTGGAATCGATTTAGCTCCTGGAGCCGCTCCGATTGCACGCGCACCTTACCGTTTGGCGGTAAGCGAACTCAACGAACTCTCCGCACAACTTCAAGAGTTACTCGACGAAGGATTTATTCGTCCAAGTTCGTCTCCATGGGGTGCACCGGTGTTATTTGTTAAGAAGAAAGATGGAACGTTCCGCATGTGTATCGACTACCGAGAGCTTAACAGGGTTACGATCAAGAATCGGTATCCACTTCCTCGAATCGACGATCTCTTCGATCAGCTACAAGGTTCAAGCTACTTTTCAAAGATTGATCTACGGTCTGGATATCACCAACTCCGTGTTCGTGATGAGGATGTACCCAAGACTGCTTTTAGAACTCGGTATGGTCACTACGAATTCCTGGTTATGCCGTTTGGGCTAACCAATGCACCGGTCGTATTTATGGATCTGATGAATCGAGTGTGCAAGCCGTACCTCGATAAGTTTGTGATAGTTTTCATTGACGATATTTTGATCTACTCCAAGACAAAGAAAGAACACGAGAATCACCTGCGACTTATCTTGGAATTACTCCGCAAGGAACAGCTTTATGCCAAGTTTTCAAAGTGCGATTTTTGGATTCGCGAAGTCTAGTTTCTTGGACACATTGTTGATCAGAATGGAATTCATGTCGACCCAGCTAAAGTAGAAGCTATCAAGAATTGGTCTACTCCGAGAGCGCCGACCGAAATCCGACAATTTTTGGGACTTGCCGGATATTACCGAAGATTCATTAAGGGTTTCTCGCAATTGGCTCAACCCTTGACAGCTTTAACGCATAAAGGAGTGCAATATAGATGGGGTGACAAAGAAGAACACGCGTTTCAAACTCTTAAGGACATGTTATGTTCAGCTCCGATTCTCTCGTTACCCGAAGGGGTTGACGACTTCGTGGTCTATTGTGATGCATCCATTCAAGGACTCGGTTGCGTGTTGATGCAACGGGACAAAGTGATCGCCTATGGGTCCAGGCAACTGAAGGATACTGAGAAGAATTACACAACGCATGATTTGGAATTAGGAGCCGTGGTATTTGCACTCAAGATTTGGAGACACTACCTCTACGGAACAAAGTGCACAATATTTACCGACCACAAAAGCTTGCAACATATCTTTGAACAAAAGGACCTCAACATGCGACAACGAAGGTGGGTCGAATTACTAAAAGAATATGACTTAGCAATTAAGTATCACCCGGGAAAAGCCAATGTTGTGGCAGATGCATTAAGTCGAAAAGAGTATGAAAAGCCTCGACGAGTACGAGCGCTGCAACTTACCATTCACACGGGATTGCCGGATCGGATCCGCGATGCCCAACAAGAAGCTCTAAAAGAAGAAAACTTCGCAGCTGAAGCACTGCGAGGGGTGGATGGAAGTTCTGAAGTTAAGTCCGATGGACTCAGATACTACAATAACAGAATTTGGGTTCCTTTACTTGGAAATCTCCGTGAACTCGTGATGGACGAGGCTCACAAATCAAGGTATTCAGTGCACCCAGGATCGGATAAAATGTACCAAGATTTGTAGAACTTGTATTGGTGGCCGAATATGAAAGCCGACATTGCGCGATATGTGGCTAAGTGTTTAACATGCTCAAGAGTTAAGATCGAGTACCAAAAGCCTTCTGGATTATTGCAACAACCAAAGATCCCAGAATGGAAATGGGAGGATATCTCCATGGATTTCGTAACGGGATTGCCTCATCGATCGAATCGACCGGATGCGATTTGGGTTATCATTGATCGACTAACCAAATCTGCACACTTTATTCCAATGAGGGAAAATGACAATATGGATAAGTTAACAAAGCTGTATATTGACCGAATTGTGGCACGTCATGGAGTGCCTAAGACCATTATCTCTGACAGAGATCCTCGATTTACTTCCCGATTGTGGCAATCTATGCAAGAAGCACTGGGAACCAGACTGGATATGAGTACAGCTTATCACCCGCAGACCGATGGTCAGATGGAACGAACTATTCAGACTTTAGAAGACATGCTCCGAGCTTGCGTTCTCGACTTTGGTAAAGACTGGGAGGCTCACCTTCCGTTGGTGGAGTTCTCCTACAACAACAGCTATCATACGAGCATTGGTGCAGCACCTTTTGAAGCACTATATGGCAGTAAATATAGATCGCCTGTGTGTTGGGCCGAAACGGGTGAGAAAGGACTCACTGGACCGGAAATCATTCATGATACAATTGAACGAATTATTCAAATCAGAAAGCGGATAGCCGCAGCACGTGATAGGCAAAAGAGCTATGCCGACAAACGCCGTAAACCTTTGAAGTTCGAGGTAGGCGACAAGGTACTATTAAAGGTATCTCCCTGGAAAGGAGTGGTACGCTTCGGAAAGCGTGGAAAGTTGAATCCTCGCTATATCGGTCCATTTGAAATCATTGGGGAAGTAGGCCCGGTGGCCTACCGATTACGACTCCCTGCCGAACTCGATGGAGTTCACAACGTGTTTCACGTCTCTAACCTAATAAAATGTCTGGCTGAAGACATCGAAATAATTCCTTTGGAGGAATTGGAAATTGATGAACATCTGAGATTCATTGAGCAACCGGTAGAAATCATGGGACACGAGGAGAAAGCCCTCAAACGTAGCAAAATTCCGATCGTCAAAGTTCGATGGAACTCAAAGCGTGGACCTGAATATACTTGGGAACGGGAGGATCAAATGAAGAAAAAGTATCCTCACTTGTTCGGGCAACGTCCACGGAAACTCAAGGTATGATTTAATTTTGGGGACCAAAATTCCTTTAACAGGAGGAGGATGTGGCGACCCTAAAACTTTTGCTTTCTTTCCCCAGCAACGACAGCTGAGGCTGCGGCCGCGAACGCTACAACGCAAGAATAATTTTCGGGACGAAAATTCCATTTACAAGGGGATGATGTGACATCCGAGAATTCAAAGGTTAACTTCCGTTAGACAATCTCCGTTAGTTACGTTATAAGTGTTAACTTAGTAACTAATACATAACTAGGCCGAATACGTCCACGGCCTTTGGTTGATCACCGAACCCGTCCATATGTGTTATGTGTTCATTTATTTATAGTTATTATGCGCAATGTGATTTAAATACATGATTTAGTATTTTGAATAGCATGACAATTCATGAACCGTGCTTATCTTGCTTAGAATGTAAACTGGTCACTTTTGGTTTCCAGCGAAACTACCAGGCGAAACTATAGTGTCGCCTGGTAGCCAAACCATAAACTTACAGAGCCAGTTTCGCTTGGCAAGCGAAACTGCCAGCGAAACTAGCTCATGTTATATAATGACATAAAATCCTAGAAGCTTCATTTCTTGCATCTTTTCTCCAAAAACACACACACTCTCCTGAGACTTCTGGACCACCTGAGAAATCACCATCTGCTGCTATCATCTCTGTTGGTAGAGACCATCCATCGATCCTAGATCAAATCGTGAGTCCCAAAACCATCCTTTATGCATTTTCCTTGTGTTTTACTTTAAATCATGACCAAACCTTCATGAAATCGTGTATGCTTCTGAGATAATGTTTAGGGATGCTAGATCTGTTATAAAGTCTGTAACTTTACGTGTAAAAACATGCCATAATGAAGATTTATGCTAATTATGTCATTTTAGATTTAAAATGTGCTTTTGGTGATTTGAATGTGAAAACCCATGTTTAAGGTGTTAAAACTTGTTGTTTGATGCTGGTAAATGTTCATGCATGCTAAATATTGAATCACATGAAGTATGGAAGCTGTTAGATTGATTTTTAGGCTGATTTATGTGTTTTTCGCGACCAGCGAAACTGAGCTGTTCTCTGGGCGAAACTATACAGCGAAACTGTATAGATATTCATCCAGCGATACTATGTGGCGAAACTATAATGTCGCTCGCGAAACTAAGTAGACCTTCTCGAATGAAACTACCGAGCGAACCAACCTGAACGAAAGTTCAAACCAGTTTCGAGCGAAGCTAGGCTAGCTAAACTGTGTCATCAGTTTCTAGCGAAACTAGCTAGCGAAACTGTGTCATCAGGTAATCCCTAGCGAAAGTGCTGCCCGTGCACCTAGCGAAACTATGTAGCGAGACTAAGAAGCGAAACTATGACCTGACCAAAACCCAACTTGTGCAACTTGTTTGAATGTTATGCCATGACTTACATGATTATGCAATAATGAAACATGCTTGATTCCTGAATTATGTAAACCCTTGTTTATGATCAACCATCGGTGTCGTGTGTCGGTATGTCGTGTCATAATTCCAACGTGCTATGTTATGGGCCATAGTGACGTTAAGTTAAAGATTAGACACAAAACTAATACTTAAGACCTAAACGTGTTCATAGGTCTTCACTAAGCAAACAATACTTGGGTTATTAAACGAGTGTAGCTGACCAACCTAAGGTGAGTTTCACTAACCCTTAAATTGTGAGCCCGTTTGGGTCGCAACAAAATTTCTTAACGGAAAACAACGCTGACACTTTGAGATATTGCCAAATGGGATATCTGCTATGGAAGTTGGAGTGCTTTATGGGAAGCACTTGCAACTGTCCATCCTTGGGGTTTCAAATGAAATCCGGAACAACCATTTTGATACTTAAACTCTTTTTAGGGTTTCAAACGAAACCCAGAATAAACGATTTTATTATGGCTAGTGTAGGTTAAAGTCTAAACCAAATGATATCACATGATTTCTAAGGATGCCTTGAAAACTAAAAGTCCTCAACAATTTAGTACCATTAATCTGTGAAGCGAGGGGATGTTGGGTAGATCTACTGAGGGTTGACAGCCCTGCTCCGCGGTACACAAATGTGTAGCCAATCGGTTGGAGGCCGAACGGAGTACAATATCAGCCTAATTTAGTTGTGGTGTCCCGCGAGGAACACAACTGGAGGCACAAACCATCGGCAAATGCCGAACTCTGTTACGTCAGCTTTGGTACGAACTTCCTTAATGCATGGAAACCGGATTAGCTACCCGCGATATCGGTTGACCACTTTAACTTTTACAAGACTAGTACATACCCGATAACGTATGTTACGGACAATACTTTTACTACTGATGTATATCACTAAGCAATGCTTTTCACAAAACAATATTACTTATATACATGATGATACATACGCTTATGAGACCGGGCCAATGCATGACATGCCCACCGTGAACTCACCAACCGTTAGGTTGACACTTGCATGGTTTAAACTTTTGCAGATCGCTGAGGAGTATCCGGAGCGGGTTGGCATGGCACTCGAAGACATTTTTCTTTTAATTAAATTAAGTTGGGAATTTTAAACAATGATTTGTAAAGCACGTGGTTAGTGCTAAGACTATATTTCTTTCCGCTGCGTATCTTGAGACTTTATTCTATGAAATATAATTGGACTAACTCTGATTCGTTTAGTATTTGTAACTAATGGTTGTGGTCCTGGTTTGCTCGCACCCCTTAACGGTATAAACTCTGTTAGTGGTTAATTGGGGGTGTGACAGTGATAACATGCACTTAGCAACCTGTTCAAACTTTTAAAATAATCTTGGCGCAAAACGTCTCTTTGAGACTCCAAGATATGATTTTGAAAATTGATTTGTATCACGTGTTGATCAGATCGAAAATAAAGCAGAAACAAAATCTTTTTGATTTTTCAAAGATTATGCTAAAACACACCGAAAATCTTTTTGTGTTTTTCTGAAATGAAATGAAATTGCAATACAGAATCAAACACTATTTTATACAGAATCAAAAACTATTTTTGGTATGAGAAAGATCACTATATGGGATCATATTGAACATATCGCACTGAACTGTATTTCAATTTCAATTAATCGAAACACATAAGTCAAGCTGATTGCTGGTATAATTTGTCCAACTTAAACTCAGGCAGAATCATATTCATAACATCTGGATATGTTAAGGTATTGATTAGATTTGCATTGACCAGTGTATCCCACACTATCAGACATAATCAGACATTTTCAGCTTTTCTTTTCTTTTCTCTTTTGTGTGACAGCACTTGTAATTTTTCACAAAGCATAATATTTTCATGATATAGTCAACTGTGTTCCATGCAAAAAGAAATAAGAATGTTAAATCGTCTACCTTAAGGTCGATCTTTCGATACGCCGATAAGGCCTCAGATTTAACAAAATAAGAAAATAAAACAAGTTAAAATTGTATAACCCAACAAAATTAGTTTGGATCAAAATTAGTTTCTTGAAAGATCCAAAATATTAATCTAAGTTTTTTATGTGTTATTAGATAACTAGAAACCAACATGTTGTACCTTTTATTTTTAATGAGTTAAAAAGAAGTAAAAACCATGAAGTTTCATGCAAAACGATCATGGTTATTACTTAAAACGAGAGAATTAAAAAAATTAAAATTATGTAAGATAATTAGAAACCCTAAGATTATGTGGTGTTATGTGATAATTGAGACATAATAAAAAGGTTTTAAATCGCAAATTGTTTTATGAAAATTGAAATTTGCTTACTAACTATCGAAATATGATTTGTTTATAAAATAAAATTTGTGTCCTACAAGTTCAAAAGAAACACCGGCTCACCCATTCGAACATACTCTAAGAGAGGTATAAGTCGGGTCGCCATGCTTCCCTAAAGTGGGTAGGTTTTTAATTGAAAAAGTGCAAACCTCACCCCTACGCTTCTTTGTGTGTTGCAAATGGAGCTACCGAGCTCTTTTGATTTGGAAGACAAATTAAGAATTTTTATAAACACATTATGTGGTGAAGATGTGCATGAATCTTCACACATAACATTTTTTATCACACATGAAAATTGTTTTGACCCAAACAAAACTTAAGTCTTTGCCATCCACCTTGAAAAGGACACTTGTGGATGTCATCTTACTCATTGGTATACAGTGGTAAAATGACATTTACATGGCAAATTCCCACTCATTGGTACACAATGGTGGACAATTTGTGTGTTCTTAGTTGGACGACTTAAAGCGAGCTAGGCGGTGAGACCCTTGGCCCGTGGCAAAAGATGGGATGAAACATGACTACAAATTACTTGGTGCAAGATTCACAAGTGTTATTTGTAGGTCCCATAAAATCTAGGAATTGTACTTAGAGTACAATTATTGATCGTCACTTACCTTTTGAGTGCATCATTTCTAGCAGATCAACTGATGAAATGATGGCATGTCAATTGGATCCTAGTCTTAATAAGCTTAATTGTTTAAAAGTGTTTAAACATTGGGTAATTAAATTTATTAAGGAAAAGATTATCGAAAATACTGATTTTTGAACTTAAATTTGTTTTGTAGATGGCAACAAACCCTCCTCAAAACAATGTTGGACATGTTTTTCGTCAAATGTTTGAAAGAGAAAAGCTGAATGGATCTAACTTCAATGACTGGTATCGTCAACTGAGGATCGTCCTTAGAGTTGAACGTAGGACCGATGTCCTTGAAAATCATTGGCCGACCGAGCCAGCTGCTAATGCTTCTGGTCAAGAGAAAGCGTTCTACAATGCAGAGTATAGCAGATACGATGAGGTTGCTTGCATGATGATCTCGAGTATGACTCCCGATCTTCAGAAGCAATACGAATTTCATACACCTTGTGATATGATCAAAGAGCTAAAGAAGATGTATGAAAAACAAGCTGGTGTTGAATTGTTCGACCTAGTTGTGGAACTCCACGACTTGAAGCTTGAAACTGGTAAATCAGTCAGTAGTCATGTGCTCAGATGAAGAGCTACTTTGACAAATTGGAATCGCTCAATTATGGGTATAATCAGGCTGTGGCAGTTGGCATGATCCTCAAATCTCTTACGAAGGATTTTGAGGGTTTTGTGCGCAACTACAACATGCATAGTATGACTAAGACTATACCTGAGCTTCATGCTATGCTTGTCGAGTATGAGAAAACGATTCCTAAGAAGGCCACTGAAACACCCCAAGTTCTTATGATCAAGGGGGGAAAGATCCAAAATGCTAAACGACCGCAAAAGGCGAAGGGCAAGAATGATGGTAAGGGAAAAGGCAAGGCAGTTGCGCTTGTTCCTAAAACCAAGCAAACCCCTCCGGGCGCAAAAGAGCATCCGGCTAAAGACCGGATCTGTCACCATTGTGGTGAAGTTGGACACTGGAAGAGGAACTGTCCTACCTATCTAGCTGAGTTGATGAAGAAGAAAAAGAATACTAGCGGGGCTAGTACTTCAGGTATCTTCACAATTGAATTATTTTCCTTTTCTAAGTGTGATTCATGGGTGTATGACACCAGCTGTGGAACTCATATCTGTAATACGTTGCAGGGTCTTAAAAGACAGGAGGAAACTGAAGCCTCGAGCTTTGCAGTTGTTCGTGGGAAATGGTTTGCCAGCAGCTGTGGAAGCTATAGGAGAATTTCATTTAGTTCTTCCTTCTGGGTTAATTATTGTTTTAGACAATTGTCATTATGCACCTTCTATTACTAGAGGTGTTATTTCAGTTTCATTGTTGAAAAACCAAGGATATATTAATGTTTTTAATAATATCAGTATTTCAGTTTCTAAGAATAATGTTCATTATTTTGATGCGATCCCTTGTAATGGCATTTATGAAATTGATATGCGTGGTTGCAACAATAATAATTCATTGTATTATGTTAGCAAACGAGCCAAAACTAGTTTGGACTCTACCTGTCTTTGGCACCGTCGTCTTGCCCATGTTGGCAAAAACCGCATTGAAAGACTTCAACGTGAAGGGATCTTACAATCAAATGATGAATCATTTGATAAATGCGTTTCCTGTATCTCATGAAAGATGACAAGAAAACCCTTTCCGAACAAGCCGCAAAGGGATAAAGAGCTACTTGGACTCATTCATACCGATGTATGTGGCCCATTTAGACATGTGTCAAGACAAGGTGCTAGCTACTTCGTGACTTTCACGGATGATTTCAGTCGTTATGGTTATGTTTACTTGCTTAAACATAAAGATGAAGTGTTTGAAACATTCAAAGAGTTCAAGAACGAAGTAGAAAATCAACTCGGAAAGACCATCAAGATCCTTCGATCGGATCGTGGTGGAGAATACTTAAGCCAAGAGTTTAAGGATTATCTAAAAGCGTGTGGAATTGTCCAACAGCTTACTCCTCCTTATACACCTCAGCATAATGGAGTGTTTGAGAGGAGGAATCGAACCCTACTAGAAATGGTGAGGTCGATGATGAACCTTACAACTCTCCCAATATCATTTTGGGATTTTGCTCTTGAAACCGCTGTACGCGTTCTAAATATGGTTCCAACCAAGAAGGTTGAAAAGACACCGCATCAATTGTGGCATGGAGAAGTCCCTGTGTTGTCTTACTTAGGAGTCTGGGGATTTGAGGCACTTGTGAAGCGTGATACGCCTGACACACTACAACCCAGGACTACTAAGTGCATCTTCGTAGGATACCCAAAGGAAACAATGGGTTACTACTTTTACAATCCTTCCGAAAATACTGTTCGTGTTGCTCGATATGCTGAATTCTTTGAAAAGAATTTTATAGCTCAAGAGTACAGTGGGAGAATTGTAGAACTACTAGAAGATGTGTCACCTTCTGAAATAACTAGCAATCATTAACTTGGGGGGGGGGGATGTTCAAAGTGATGAACCTCAAGTCGATGATGATGATGCAATTCCACTTCGTATATCCGAAAGGGTCATACGTCAACCGGATAGATGGATTGGTCTAGTCGAATCCGAGGAAAACGTAGCAAGAGATCTTGATGAGCCTCCGAATTTCAAAGCTGCATTATCAGATCCAGAATCTGACAAATGGCTTGAAGCTGCGAATGTGGAAATGAAATCCATGCAAGATAACCACGTTTGGACCCTGGTTGATCTTCCTCCTAACGCAAGAACCGTTGGAAGTAAATGGCTCTTCAAGAAGAAGACCGACATGGATGGAAATGTACACACCTATAAAGCTTGTCTCGTGGCGAAAGGTTATACTCAACGTTTTGGCGTTGACTATGATGAGACCCTTTTCACCAGTAGCTAACATTAGAGCTATTAGGATTCTCTTAGCCATAGCAGCGTACTATGACTTTGAGATATGGCAAATGGATTTTAAGACTGCCTTCTTAAATGGTTACTTGGATGAAGAAGTCTATATGGATCAACCTGAAGGATTTATTGATCCAGAACATCCCAACCAAGTATGCAAGCTTCAAAGGTCCATTTATGGACTAAAGCAAGCATCGAGGAGTTGGAATAAACGGTTTGATGAAGATATCAAAAAGTTTGGTTTCGTTCAGAATCCCGATGAGCCATGTGTATATCGCAAAGCTAGTGGGAGTAATGTTACTTTCCTTGTCTTATATGTAGATGACATATTGATTATAGGAAAACACATTCCAATGTTGCAAGATGTAAAATCCCATCTTGGAAAGTGTTTTGCCATGAAAGACTTGGGAGAAGCAACATTCATTCTTGGATTCAAGATCTATAGAGATAACACTACGCGGTTGATTGGACTAAGTCAAAGTGCTTATATTGATAAGATCTTGAAGCGATTCAAGATGGAGAATTCCAAGCGTGGTATAGTACCTATGCAGGACGGACTTGGTCTATCGGTCAAACAAGGTGCTTCTACACCTGATGAGGTGAAGCGTATGCAGAGAGTCCCTTATGCTTCGGCTATAGGCTCTATAATGTATGCGGTGAGATGCACTAGACCTGATATAGCGTTTGCGCAAAATATCGTTAGCCGATTTCAACAGAATCCAGGTGAAAGTCACTGGACTGCTGTTAAGACCATTCTCAAGTACCTACGGGCTACTAGAGATTTGTTTTTGGTGTATGGGGGAAATCCAAATCAAGAGCTCAAAGTGACCGGATACTGCGATGCTGGATTTCAGACTGATAGAGATGACACGCAGTCTCAGTCTGGGTACGTCTTCATTCTGAATGGAGGCGCTGTGTATTGGAAAAGCAAGAAACAAACCACAGTTGCTATGTCTGCAACAGAGTCTGAGTACATTGCTGCTTCGGAAGCTGCAATGGAGGCTGTCTGGATAAGGAAGTTTATTAGTGGGCTTGACATTGTCCCCACAAGTAACTTGCCTATCGACATGTACTGCGATAACTCGGGTGCATTAATCATCACCAAAGAACCCGGAGTTCAGAAGGGCGCCAGACACTATGCCAGGAGATATCACTATGTTCGTGAGCAGATCGAACTGGGTGAAATCAGATTACTCAAAGTTCACACAGATATTAACTTAGTTGATCCTTTCACGAAAGCTTTGTCGAGGCCGAAGCTTGAAAGGCATGCCGAGGGCATGGGACTTAAATTAGCTAGTTAAATCATGTATGTCTGATGTTTTGTATTTGGATAAGGGATGTTAAACAATTTCTATTTAAATAATGAAATAAAGTACTTGATATGTTTGATTTCATTTAATAGTAAATTGTGTCCTATATTTGCATGTTTAATCCTTGAGTACTTGTCAAGTATTCTAAATTGTCCATTGTCAGTTAACTATATGGGAATATAGTTAAACTAAGACAAATCTGAGTGATTGGTAATATTCTTGGAATATATAATGGATGGTCCCACCAAACTCACATGATATTCATAGGATGCATATCGGACTACCCCACTAACGAGTTGTCACTTTATGGATCGTCGTCACTAAGTGAAATTCATAAATGGTTACTTTATTTATCCTTAGACTTGAGATACATGCAGGTCATGCATATATGGATTGCACCTACTTGATATAGTTCTAACTATCCTGAATAAGGTAGTACAAAAGGGCTATTTTCAGTAAGTGTAGTGAAGTATGTGACTAGACACGTGTAGTCAAGAGGATTTGTTCCTTCAGCTTAAAAGTTGAAGCAGATACCACTGGGCCCCTCATTTGGACTAATTAAGATGTCTGCATGGCCATGCCCAAATGAAATCCAGATGTGTCTCAATTTGAATTTGGTAATCTTTAATTAGTTATGGAATGAGAAACAGAATCGTTAAAGTATGAAATGACCTTGATCCATATTCATATTTAACAACGGTATCGGTAACAAAGGGATAGTAAATGACTTTACCATTTAAATACACTTTAAGAAACTGTACTTAAATATTTCCGGGAGTATTGGCGTGTTGCTAGACGCTAACCAATGTTATTACCTTTATTATTACGAGCTCAAGTGGGAGCTGTAGGGATATGATCACGTATTAATAAGCGTATGTCCGGAAAGTATTTAAGCCTACGGGGTTACACGTCTCGACACTAATGTATTTGTATTAATTAATTAGTTAATTAATATTTATCACGAACATTTAATGAGAAGTCGTTAAGAACTGACGGTTAATTGTTAACAGGGGTGTTAGTTGTAAATTAGAGAGAGTTGTAATTTGATTACAATTAGGAAAAGGTTTGGGATAGGCCTTAGGGCCGAATTTGGCTAAGCCCAATCCCTAACTTGTTCATCAAGTTCCTAAACACTACAAATAAACCTTATGGGTTTAAGGTTTAAGCTGCTGCTTTTATCTGATAAAGTGCAAAACCCTAATCTCTCTCTATTCTCTCTCTAATTTTCGGTAATAAGAAAAGAACCCAAGGGGGTTCGATTTCTTGTGTGGTTCGACCAAAGCCTACATCAAGAGAAGTTCGTGATCAAGTACTAGCATACATACATCGGTGTGCCGTGTGTGCGATCGTAGAGGGATTTACTTCAAATCCTAGAAGATCTTCTCTTGCCGAGCTAAAAAAGGTACACGTTATCTATCCGGTTAATTAGATTAATTCATAGGATAAAATCCGCTGCGTACTCGTGTTTATTTGATAATTAGTTATATAACCGAACATATATGACATACCATCATAATTTAATACTAGGTATCACATGGGTTTGAGCTAGTACCGACTCCCTATACAGCTGTAAGGTTCCAATATATGCATCGCGGCCACGACTGAAGGACCTTAGTGACCCAAGTAATATCCCCTTGAATGAATAATACCCAACAGTAACTAACCACTCAATTCACAACAACAAACTTTTAAAACTAACATAGCATATTGAGAATAAATAATTTAAAACAGTTCATATGCAGCCCTAAAACATAAGTTTAAAATACGGGAAGCTAACAAAACTCACAGATATTGGGAAATGAGCAAAGGTTATCAACTTGTTACTCGTCACTGATGCAAATAACCAAACACATATAAATAAATCCTAAGATTCTGAATTATAGTGTTACGCTAACTGGTTTACAATTCAACTTGATAATCCATTTCTTATTTTGATTGGATTATTCTAACTTTTACTGTTAAGATGATACAAACTCATTCAAACTGATCTGGGTTATAATCTATATAACACTAAAAAAATTATTCTTCCTACATTCCACTGATTCTGATTAAAATTTCTGATAAGTTTATAATTGGGGTATGAATATGAGCGTATTCATCTTTAAATGATACGGTCGTATTCATGTATTATGAATACTGATCATGATCAACTATGAGACACGACTGTATCCTAAGCATACTGATATGGTCTGGTATATGAATACGACTAGGGCTGTTCACGATCCGAACCGAACCGAACAGACCTTTGCTCGTGTTTGGTTCGTTTACAAACCGAATCGAACCGAATCGAGCATTTTTTCAACCGATCCAAAATCGAACGAGCGATTTTCGATCCAAGTATTTTTCGAGCGATCGCCGAGCGAATTCTGAGCGTCGCGGAACAAAAAGGAAAGTGACTATGGGTGGTGATCTGACATAACACCTTCATCCATATTTTTAATTTTAGCACATTTTGTCCAATAACTAACACACTAGTCTTGTTGGTATATTTTTTTTTACAAAATGACCTAAATGTTGATGGTGATCTAACATAACACCTTCGTAGTACTTGTTTATCTATCTACGAATCATATACATCCATAAACAAAAAACTTCAGGATTCACAAAATGATAAACTAACGTATTAAACTTACATCTGAAATCAATTATTAATAGAACTTAAAGCTGCAAAGAATTTTTGGAAGAACGAAAACCATAATCCTAATTTTAATCTTAACAAAATTAAAATTGATAAATAAATAATAAAAGTATATGATTTTAATAATTATATATGTGTGTGTGTGTATATATATATATATATATATATATTTTACATAATTCGAGCAAAACGAGCGAGCATCGAGCGAGCGCACCTATGCTCATACTTGGTTCGTTTTACAAATCGAACTAAGACGCTCGGTTCGTTTATAAAGCGAGCGACGATCGAACGAGCATTTTCCGAACATTTTTCGAGCGAGTTCAAACGAGTTTCGAGTTTTTTGACATTCCACTTATTCTGATTAAAATTTCTGATCAGTTTATAATTAGGGTATGAATATGAGCGTATTCATCTTTAAATGATTCGGTCGTATTCATGTATTATGAATACTGATCTTGATCAACTATGAGACACGGCTGTATCCTAAGCATACTGATATGGTCTGGTATATGAATACGACCGTATTACCTTAAATTTGATACGGGCGTATTCAAGCAGTTCATTCCATTTTAACCATCCGACTAGCGATACGGCCATATTGCTTTTACCCAACCCGGCCGTATTGCCTGAAAAAGAATGCATCTTTGGTCATTTCTCTGTTTTTACTTGCTTTCAAGTACTGATTTTATTACCAAAACTCTTGTAGCCATTTACCAACAAGTTTTGACTATCCATAGGACTCAGTAGCTTCCTTAAATCCATTTTAATGACCAAAGTGTTGGATATTAGATGTCCAGACCCGATAACACCAAGAACCCAACCCGGTAGACCCGTAAAGAGTTACACTGAGGGCAATGAGATATAAGTCTGCTTACTTGGTTAACCGATATGTCACGGAAATATTAATTAATGCTATTTTTAACGAATTGGTTTAAGACGCTTTTGCGATTAGCAAAACGATTTGGTTCGAGTGGTCGGATCGATTTTTCCTTTAAAACCCTAGCGTTATCACGTTGTTCCTCGGTGTCTCTAACGTTTGTTAGTTCACCACGAAGGTATATCTAAACTCCGTTTTAGTTTAGATGTTTAATTTTGATTAATGTAATCCTTTGTGTTTTTCGCGTTAACCAATTTAACGCGAAATGATGTTTGCGTGATTATTTTGGTGACGTGATCCTGTTGACACGATTTCGACACCTACAGTTTACGCGTCCAAAATTAGTAAAATTTTTAATTCCGTTGCGTAACGGATTACCGGTTAATTCGTTTTAACTCTTAATTTACTAAACCCGGTTGGTAATGTTTTAATCGAACGTAAAAGTTTTTTTTCAACGTCACCGGGAACCCGTATACCACTGTCGAAACCCAACAGTGGTATCAGAGCCTTGATCACCACACGCAAATCCTGACCGGTCGGTTTTAAACCGGTGGATTTCGCGAACTGGGGTTAAAACCCAAAAGTCGCGAAAGTCAAACGAACTGCCTTTATACATGTTTGGTCGATACAATTCCACCAAACGTTTTCAATTCGTAATTGATTGTTTAACGCGCAAATTCGGCTAAACCAATATTATGGTTGTGATTGGTTGTCGTGTTTGGTTTGGCCTATTTCTGGTCCACTTATATTTTGGTTTTGGATTGGCCCACTTGGTTTTTGGGTTCAAAAGTTGTATAAAAATAGATTAGGTTTTATTCTATTTTCTTGTGGATGCTCACCTTCGCACTAAATGAACGTGACGAGCATTGATGCGACTACCCCATCGTGGCGAGTGTTCTTATCTAAGGACACTTCCTAGTATGGCAAGTATCCACGACCGGAAGACCGACGAATTTCAATCAATCAAGAAAAGCTTATGAAGCCAGTGGGAGCGTTAGAGTCGACCAGTGACTTTTCAAGACTCATCCTTGTGGTTGATTTTATCTTTTGTCCCAGACCTTCTTCGACATTATCATTAGGCTTTGACAATGTCGAAACCTCTTAAGCCGAATATATGTATGTTTGCATGTGTGTTTTGGTTGCTTGTCTTAAATCGTTCAACACGCCAACTAAAACTTCAAACTAAGTTTTAAACGCTTAAAACAGTTTTACAATCAAATGATTTGAGTCCTAAAAATTAATTAAGACTTGAAATTTTCATAACCAATTTTATTCGACTGTGATCTCGAATTTTTCGCTCTTATTCATCAAACTTTTAAATAATTGATTATTGCCTCGCGACGTGTAGTCTTTAATAAGGAGGTTATTAAATTGACTGTCCTGAGTGAGATAGGGTTCTTGAGTAAGCTTAGTCAAATGTTTAATTAATTAAAACACTGACTAATTAATCCTATCTGGTAAGCCGCAAAACGGATAGATTATGCCATCCTAGTCAAGTCTAACTTGGAACATATTTACCAATGCATCAGTGTTGGAGTATTTCAACACCGCACTTGCTGTTCATGGTATCTTCCAAGGTGTGTGCATTGGAGTATTTCAACACCGTGCATGCACACTGACCACTGAGGACATCTATCATTTTCTTTATGAGTACCTTGTGTATTGGAGTATTTCAACACCGTACATCTAGTCATTCGTAGACAAAATTGGCATGGATGACGCTAAACGTATTTCGCGAATTAATTCGTGAAAGCCTCATAAACGGGAGTTGTGACTGTCTTTTACAAGATACAATCATCGTCTATCCGATTACATAGTAGACCGGTGATTGCACTTAACGCTGACTTTGTGGGTCGAGTACTAATTGGGTTCCCATATTCCTATTTAAGATTTGTTTGCCGTTTTTTAATACGAATATTACATCGAAACACTAAACAAATTTCCCGTTGTTTCAGATGGCTAATGCTAACGCAAACAACGAGGTTTTCCAGCTCAAGTCTCTCCTTGAGAAGGAGAAACTTGATGACACCAACTTCCTCGACTGGTATCAAAATCTTAAAATTGTCCTGCAGATGGCCAACAAACAACATGTGTTGGAACACGAGGTGCCCGAGCACCCGACTAATAATACGTCGACTAGTCGCGCTGCACACGATGCACTGAAAAAGGATGCCAATTTAGTGATGTGCCTCATGTTGGCCACCATGTCTATTGATATTTAGAAGAGCATGGTTGGCATGTTGGCTTTTCAGATGATCGGGGAACTTAAGGGCATGTTTGAAACCCAGGCTCAGCAGGAACACTACGAAACCATTGTCAGGCTCATCACCTGTCGAATGGCTGAAGGTAGCCCTGTCAGCGCCCATGTCCTTAAGATGAAGGGCTACATCGACCGACTTGCGAAGCTCGATTACGTCATTCCTCAGGAAATGGTGACGGATTTGATCCTCCACTCTCTTTCCAGTGCGTTCACTCCTTTCCGGATCAATTTTAATATGAACAACCTGGTTAAGACAGTGACCAAGCTTCACAGCATGTTGAAGACTGTTGAGATTAATTTTCTCAACAGTAACAACAAAAAAACAAGTCAAATGATGTGATCGCCATCCGATCCGGAGGTGTCAAGAAACTTGAGGTTAAGAGGAAACCTGGGCAAAGGAAGAAAGGAAAGGGCGCTGCTGCTAGAGGGTCTAGTGGCACCGGAAAGGGCAAGTCAAGGGCTTTGAAGGCACCGCCACAAGTTAAGCGCCAGTGCTTCGAATGCAACAAGATAGGGCACTGGAAGAGAAACTGCCCAGAATATCTTGCCAAGGTGAAAGGGAAGAAGGCCGATGCAGGCGCTTCCGGAGGTATACATCGGTTACCTTATGTTATAAACCACTTCACTTGATCCTTCAAAATATATGCTTGACATACTTTACATTTTGTAGGAACGTGAATTCGTAGAAAGCAAAGAACCAAGAAGACATGACATCTTTGCATGATTGCAAACTTTGAATAAAGATCATGTCGTTTTTTGAATTCTTGGTAGTATCTTTAAAACAACTTGCTTGTTTTCCCTAGCGGGGTCCAGTCTGATACAATTTGTTCTTTTGGTTTGAATCTCGACATACACTAAGTTTTTGGTTTTAAACTTATTTGATATGCATTGGTTTTTCTACACTTGAAAATGTTTCACTTGGTTAGTAGATTAGATTCAAACATATATAACATGACGCTAAGCCTGGTGCTATTAATTTAATGATCATGAGACTAGCCTAAATGCAAAGGAAGAGTGATTGTTCTTTCTAAATCCATTAAGGCCATGACGTCTCTTATTCTCATTATACTTGTTACAACATGAATAATCAACCTACCTTGATTCATAGAACCTTATGGTTTAGAATTACGTAGCTTGAGAAATCATTAAATCAAGTTAAAATTTTATGAAACCACTTGCTTGATTTTCGTCGATACAAACAATAGGTCCTTTCTAAGTTCAAATGCTTGTTTGTATAAAGTTCAAACCACCATCGCTACTTATGTAACACGGTCATATGTTTGATTATGTTATATGAATGCACTAAGTTCTGTGGATATGACCATGATCGTCATGAATAGATATATACGTACAACACCTTGAAAGTCAAAGACTATAACTGATTTGTACTCATATGTGTTAATTCGTGCTAAGCACATGTTGCTTACATTATGAGGTTTTGGTTTCACGTTTGAAAGCCAATAAAAAAATGACTAATGACATGCTAATGGCCACCGTTCACACCTTATACCCACAAATCATTTCCTCACCAAACACTTGCGACTCAAAGTTGGTTCCAAGAGGAAGTCTTGCGGGAGACCAAAATTTGAGTTTTGCACATCCACTTTTGATACATGGAAATTTATATTCTGTATCAAAGAAATTTGATTTCTATAGGAATTACTAGACAGTGCGCTGTGACTCTTGTAATTATTCAAGACTCATTAGACGAACATCTTTTCACAACAAGTGGTTATTGCAACAATGAAAACATGTTGGCATTCTAAATGAATAATAAATCCAAATGGAACTAGATGTTGATTTTACTTGTCTAAAATCTTCCATTATTGGTTGGTCATTGGATTGAATTGTCAATCCTAAATCAAGTTTTAACTAAAGATGTTGATATATTCAAGAAGAAGTGGGAGCACGTTACTGAAGAAGTTTTAGTTGAATGTGAAATCCGAAAGTTGCAAACATATGAGTACAATGACCTCAATGAAAAATTCATTAAATCACAAAAAGAGGTGTTTGATGCTCAACAGAAAATTTCTGAGTTAAAGCTGGAAATTCTGGAGTTAAAAAGGCAAGTGAAGAATTGCAACTTATCACCGACTCTGCTAAATTTATTATATAAACAGGATCGGAGTGAGGATAGTTCCAAAAAGAATGATATTCACATGGTTCCTCAACCGGTGGATTTATCTGAATTTACATCTGCTCCTCTGGATCCTAAAGATGAATTGCATGATTATTCCAAGTTTGCTTCTCAAACAA
>JBCNJP010005227.1:0-11307 GCA_039602395.1 Deinandra increscens subsp. villosa | reverse complement strand
TCCGTCTGAACTCATCAAATCTCCGGTTGAGATCAGTTTTCCGGATGGTTCTCGTCTTTTTTTTTTCCGGTTGAAGTCAAGTTCCGGTTGAACTCCAAATTTCCGGCTGAACGTTGTTCTCCGGTTAGAACTGTTTTTCCATTTCAAGTTCGGTTTCCGGCGAACAGCTTGCTGTATAGGTTGAACTGATGAAGCTCCGGCTGACCTGTCACCGTCGACATCATCACTGTTACCCAGATTCCGAACATGCCGCCTTCATTCTCGAACATATCACGAAACTACCTCGTCCCTTGACCCAGATCTACCCCCTGTTGCCTTCGTCAACCTTTATCACGAACCCAGATCGCGTGACCATGTTGCAGAAACATGTCACCGTCGATTTTAGCTTTGCCAACATCTTTGAACTGAACAGAAACTAGTATGCGAACGATCTCGAGCTGCAGTCTCGTGTTCGTGTTTCTGAGTTCATCGTCTTCAATAATCAAACATGTAACTCACTCAATATTTGTGTATATTTTTGTTCTTCTAATTTTCAAGAGAGAGAGAGAGTACAATGGTTGACTTGAAACATGTGAATGTGACATGTAGGTTGCTTGTGACAGAAAAAGGAAACGGATAATAGGATGATTTTGGTAAAAAGTACACTTGTTTTGTGGGACTCTAGATAAAGTAAACTCAAAAAGCTAAAAAGCAATTTGAATTCTACACACAAACAGACAAAGTGTGATGTGATAAGAATAATCACACCTTTCAAGATTTTCTTGAGAACAAAAATTAAAGTAAATTGACTATGAATTTGAAATTGAAGAATATGCATACGTGAAATATGCAGAAAGTTTCATGAGTCATTTTGAGGTTAGATTTTGATAGCAATGAATATCAAAGAAATCTAATTGTGTAGCAAGCTTTAAACACAAACACTCAAGGAAATTTACTTTTGACGACTCAAGAATAATAAATATGAATAAATAGATCTTGACTATTCTAAATGAGAAAAATTCAAGGATCTTTTTCAAAAACTTTGAAAGACATGGAGGGGATTTCAAAATCTTTCTAAAAAGTTTACATCTCCATTTGTTTACAAAAACAAGTATCTGAGCACAAAGTTGAGAAATCAACCGTGAGGTTGCAATTTTCTCGACCATGGCTCTGATACCAATTGAAAAACCGAGGTGGTGGGCAAATATATAAATAATGCTACCTTTACCTTGGTTGCGGAAGCGGATCGAGTCTTTGTGTGACTCGTTTTTGAGAAAACAAATAACACCGAGATATAGAGTTTATGGTGTTTGAGATGTGATGATGATGAAGAACAAAGTTAGTAGAAACATGGATATGAATAGCAAGATAGATCAACGATAAACAACATGAAAGATAGATAACAAAAGATAACCAAATGATTAACAATAACCGAATGATTACATTACCTACCCCACGCATTCCCGGGTTTCTTGAGCTTACTAGGTAAGTTCAAGAACCCTTGACAAGCTTCAAGGAACCATGACTAACTCTCTCACTAAACATACATCATCAAGTCTTTCACATGAGAAAGACTTACTATATATATACTACAAACTCACTAAGGGCAAAATAGTAAAACTACCAACTAGTGACAATATTTAATCAATAAATAATATTCACTAGAGCCGTCTTCTTTAGTTGAGTCTTGTAGCTTGAGTTGTAATGTTTCTTCACCGTGTTATCGGGACGGTAAACGTTAAATGGCCGTTGAGTATTATCACATCTATCCAAATCATGTTGGGTCGGAATCTCGATCCCTAACATTTATGTTACCATGGCTTTACCTACCGAATTGCTACATCAATTCAGCACCTGCAAGAAATCAAAACAGTTGTAGGATGCATTATCTGCTCGATGCGAGGGAAATGATCAATATAAGAAGAGTAGACGGAAATTATTGAACAAAGAATTTGAAAATTTTTAAAACTATGAAAAATAAAATATTTTAGCCCTTATTTCAAGGTTTTCACATCTGATTTGTGAGATGAAAGTGGTTAAAATTGAAAAGGCTGAGGAAGAATTGAAAGAGAAGTTGCTAGAAGCATTACTAGAAAAGTGGGAGAATTATGTGTTGTTGCTTACTCCTGACAAAGAGTATTCCACATTATCATTTCATGATTTAACAGGAAAACTTCATGCTTGAGAGATGAAAATGATGAATTCACACAAATCGACTGCTCAATTGCAAAATCCTGAATTGTATCATGGTCAGAATTCTGCAAGCATCAATGCTAAATCAAAATCTTTTGGTTTTGATTCATCAAATCCGCCTCCGATAGCTTTTGTTGCTAGTCATGGATCGGGAAATTCAGAAAGTTCTTCAAGAGGGTGTAACTTCACTATTCCAAATCATTCAAGTCAGACTTCATTTTCTGCAAAAACACCTGATGAACATTTGGCATTAATTTCTGCTCTATTATCTTCATATTATGGATTGCTGAATGGTGAGTTGACAACTTCTAATTTGATTGAAGAAGATTTTGATCAGATCGATCCGGATAATCTTGAACAAATGGATATTAATTGGCAACTTGTAATGTTATCCCAAAGAGTTAAAAGATTCAAGAAGAAGACCGGATTCCAAAGTTTAAATCCGGATGGCAAGGTTGGAATAGATAAATGAAAAATGTTCTAATTTTGGACATTTTGCTCGTGAATGTTCAAAATCAAATGCTTCTTCATCAAAGTCTCCAACAGCTTTGGTATCTCAAGTCGATAAGCAATATGATTGGAGATGAACTTCTAATCCTCCAATTGTCTTAACAGCTATTACTTCTGAGTCAAAATCACTAACATAGAATGAAGGTTATGATTGAGCTGCCGATTTTCCTGATGAGTCTGCATTTTTGGTCAATTTTGCGTTTGTTGCTCAAATCGTACAAAGTGATGACGAAGTAGACATAACTGACTCTGAATCTGAAAGCAGTAGTTCTGAAACTAGTGGTTATCAATCAGTTTGTGAATTTTTTTCACAAAAAGACAAAAGGATTCAAAGTGTGGTAAAGGACAATGAGTTATTGGTTGCTGATTATGAGAAGAAGATTGAAGAATTGAGTGATGAAAATAAAAGATTGGAAGGTATATTTCAAGATTAAGCTTGATTTGCTCACCAAGACTTCTGATGACTCTGCTGCCAAAATTGAGTCATTCAGATAGATATGGAAAAGCTACTAGATGAGAAAAGAGAGCTAATGAGGGTGAACAAATTGCAGAATGCAAATTTGGATATACAGAAAAGAAATAAAGATAAATTGAAGAAAGAGTTATTTGCAGAACTTGATAATTTGAGATTGCGGAAATATGAAACTCACAAAGTGGCAAAGACAGTAATTGCAACCGAAAAAGACTTGGCTGAAGCTCAACAAAAAGTTTCTGATCTAAAATTTCAAGTGATCGATGCAAACCGTTTGCTGAACAATGTCACAAATTCTACATCTTTTACAAGTTTCTTGGCCAAAGATGAAAATTTTGAGAAAATGTTTACCAAAACAGTTTCACCACCGGGTAGTCTTAAAGAAGGTGTTCATGAGGTGCAGGAAAAGGCAGAAACTAGTAATTACTCTGAATTTGTTGATAAGAATCTGACGAGGAGAAGGTTGTAAAGTCACAGAAAGAACAGAAAGTTGAAAAAGATATGTTTGATCTTCCAGCTACTGAAGAAGAGGAAGACTGCTATTGATGAAAACATTTTCTATGAACAAAAGAATGTTAAAGCAGTGAAAGTTGAGTTTTCTCGTCTTGCTAGGAACGGACATAAATCATCTGGTTCTGAAGAGAAGATAGCTGGTAAACATGTTGGGTTCGGTTTCAAGACCAAGAATGTTAAAGTTGATGGGTCTCAAGGTTCAAAACAACAAAGTTTGAAGCAAGTCAAGTTGAAGCAAGTAAAGAAAGATGTTTTTAAAGATGACAAGGTTCAACCCGAGAGGTTTTACAAACTCAAGGGTTCGGAACAAATATTTTTTGATAAAGAATTCACACTCCATTGTGTAGATGCTCAGAAATTGTCGAAGTTTTTGTCAAGAATGTTGATCTGAAGAGCAAGAAGCCACAAGTTGCTACATATTCTTCTGGAGGATCAAATTCTGCTCCAAAAAGCCCGACATCAAAATGGATAAAAGATCATCGTTTTCAGGTATTCGATAAGTTTTATGATCATTTTGGAGATGCTATATGTTGTGTAGCTTTGCAGAGACCAAAGAGGAAAAATGTAAACAATCGTTTGTGTTACAATTACCGACAAAAAGGGCATATGACACAAGATTGTCATGTCACTGCTGCTTCTAGTTCAAGGAAAAGACAGGTTCCTTATGTTGGTAAATCTACCAAATACAGATTTATTAATGAATATGCCAGAGTATTTAATGAATTTCAACCGATATATTTTAAACATCAAAAAAGGTTTTTACCTAAATTTCAAATTGATTCATCTGTCGGCTGTTCGTCACAATCTACTATGACGGGTTCATCAGATACTGATTTACCAAAACAACAAATTTGGAAACCTAAAGTGGTTTCAAAAGGAAATCAGAACACTGGTCGACCAGAAGCGATTCGCTTCGGGTTATTTATAAACTGATGTGTTTGACCAGTGTACAGGTACTTGATTGAAAAGTTGCTGATGGAGGAGTATTCTGCTGATTTAAGTTAAATTAAATGGGATATCAAATTTCAAAAAGCGAAATTTTTCTGAAAGCTAAATCGGAAAGGTATCCATGTCGAAAGGTAAATTTTATTTCTTTAATGCTTTGTGTTTGTAGTTTAGGGGGAGAACATTGAAAATACCAAAAATAGTGTCTTTGTGTTTTTTGTTGAAATGAAAATCCAAAAATAGAGTTTTCATTTTAAGGGGGAGAAAAAGAGAAAAATACAAAAACATTGAAAAATAGAAAAAATCAAAAACATTGGAAAATGAGAAATTGTATCTGACATATTTGGGAAATGATGGTACATTGGCTTACTTGTTTGGCTCACAGATAAAATAGATGAAAAAGCCATAAGATCATTGATCGATGTGCTTGGTAGGCCCGGCATTTAATCATAAAGTATTCAGATGTGACATTCATTAAATACTAATGCTTGACCAAGTGGACAACATCTTGATGCATATATCAAAATATCAAGAAAAAGATATGTAAAAAAAAGAGAGAGAAAAATGAGAAGTCACTGTGTATACATGTGTTCAATTTGAAAAGATTTAAACTTGTTTGATTTTCTTTATTTTGTCAAACGATTGGACTTTCTCTGCGTGTCCACAAGACCGACCTGATTGTTATTCGTTTGACATTCTGCTTTATTTTCTTTGGTGTTTCATATAACTCATTGGACTTTCTGTACGTATACGGAAGTATCGATCTGATTGTTGTTGAGTTATACAATTTCAACTTGTTTTATATTCTTATTTTGTTAAATCCGAGGCCTTATCTGTGTATCGAAAGATCGACCATAAGGTAGACGATTTAACGTTCTGATTTCTTTTTGCATGGAACACTCACTATGTGTTAAAACACAAGTGAAGTCACAAAGTGTGATATAAAAAGTACATCTGAGTATGTCTGATAGTGTGGGGTACACTGGTCAAAGCAAATCTAATTAATACAATAACATATCCAAATGATATGAGTATGATTGTGCCTGAGTTTAAGATAGACAAATTATACCAGCAATTGACTTGACTTATGCGTTGCAGTAATTGAAATTGAAATGTTGTTCAGCATGTCATGATCAAATATGATCCCAAGTTCTGATATTTCTCGCAAAGGACAAAAATAGTGTCTGATTCTGTATTGCATTTATATTTCATATCTGAAAAAAATTCCAAAAAGATTTTTGGTGTGTTTTAGCATAAACTTAGAAAAATCGAAAAGATTTTAGGTGTGTTTTGATATAAAGTTTCAAAAAGCCAAAAAGATTTTGTTTTTTATTGTTTTCGACCGATCGACATGTGATACGAAATAAAAAATTCAAAAATATGTCTTGGATTCTCAAAGAGATGTTTAGCACCGAGATTAAATTATTTTTCAAATAAAAAAGGAAACCATGTTTCTGTCTTCTGAAATTGCAGGTAATGTGTGTCAAGACTCAAGCATGGTGAAAGGGAGAGTTTGAAGTATCGTTTACAAGTGGATATTGAAGATCAAAGATGATTCTAGAGTGATCCAGCCATGCAAGCTCTATTTCTGACAATATTTCAAGTCAAAGATCGGATGTAGCAATGTTGAAGATTGAAGACTGAAGTTTAGTTAGAGAATAGATACACTACACGTTAAGGGGGAGTTTGTTAGAGCATATTCCTATGCTACAATGTGTCTCGTGTATTGTATCTAGATTAGAGCGAGTCTGTGAGTTGTAGTGGCAATATCAATGGTGCCATATGAGCTGGTACGCCGTACCAATTAGTACGCCTGTACCAATTGCTCCACCAGTTGGTACGCATGCCAAATTGTCACTAACTATAAATACTGTGTGTTAGAATGATAGAAGAACGTCTGTCATTTCTACACCTTTTCTGTGTGTGAGTTAGAAAGAGAAACCAGAGAGAGTCTTTGTAATCTTCAAGTGATTCTATAAGAATTCTCTTATTTACTTCTTGTTTTCACTAGATTGATCAAAGCATGTAGTAGTAAGATCGTATATCGCTTTTACAAATAAGATAGTAGGGAATTGGGTGTTTCTACCGGAGTAATATTTGCTCCGAGATAACTCTATGATCGGAGTAACTGAAGCTCGTCCGAGACACTAGCAGCTCCGAGGTAAACTTCGTTCATTCAGCATAATAGTCATTTGGGTCAAGCTTTACTGCCCAAGGTAACTGCTGAAGCAACCTTCCGAAGTAACAGCTCCCTGAGATAACAAATGCCCGGAGTAACCTTCTTGCAGTCCCGAGGTAACTAGCATTTAGCTTCCGAGATAACCTTTAGCTAGTGGCGGAGCTTGGAATTTTGTATAGTGGTGACCGAAAGTCATGTGACCAAAAAAAAAATTTATCACTATGTTTCGAGGTAAATGCTCGGATTGGCGATCTGGTTCGGGTCGGGTCAAACTATAAAAACTATAAATATCAATTTTTTCTTCATTAATTCGAATGAGTGTTCTTATAAATAAAAAAACAAAATGTTTTGTAACAAATAAAGACTTAAAATGTTTATGATTATACGAGAGAAATGATGAGTACTTGGAAGAAATTAGAAGTCTTCTCTAGAATCTTGACTATCTTCGATCTCGGACTATTAGTGTCTTATAGCACATGAACCTGAAACAACATTATTTTAGAGAATATTATAAATACCCTCCTTCCAAAAATCTCCCATTAACAATCTTAAATATCATTTCACATAGGCAAAAGCAAAAGTGGAGTTTTCATCTAAAAGCATAAACCATATCCGAACACCATTAGATATGATTTCAAAATACAAGTCGTATCCGGATTATCTTTTTTTTTAATAGCAACAACTTTATTAAAAATCAAAACCAACACTAGCAAGAAGCTAGCCAATACAAGAGTGTTTAAAGTTATCAACTACATAGACCAAAAATAAAAACATTAGAATCACTTAAACTTCCCAAGCTATATCCACTGTGAAATACTGACATGCCACATATGAGCAAAGCAATCGCCCACATAACCTAATTAACAAGCAGCGCACAGGTGCACACACATAACCCCCAATATGTCAACGAGCAGATAGCACCAGCACATGAATCAACCCATCATCCATCCACCAAGATTAACCCTTAAGCAGCAAAAAAAAAAAAAAAAAAAAAAACAGCAGCACCCATTGACCCATCTATTTAACCCGGTCACCCAAGAGCTTCCTTTCGCCAATTACTTCTTCCATCCAAAAAATCGGAACAATCTGATCCTCAAAAAGGACTATATTTCTCACGACCACATTACAGCACATACCCATTTCCAACCCAATGAGAGTGAACCAGAATACTCCTCCATGGATTAATCTGTTCTTCAAAAAGAGAGTGTGATACCCACCATGCTTTTATGTCATTAAGTGTGTAAAATATTTGGGTTATGCACTTACAAGCAGGCCGATCTCCAACCAAACCCATCCCTATGACCTAGACAAAAAAGTTTCCACACTCTAGTTTTATAAAAGTCCCTATATGTTTAGAGGGTTTTTAAATAAAAAGCTAAAAGAATTGAAAAACGAGATTACAAAGATTCGAACTTGTGACAATCCATCTTTTTAGGTCTTTTCCTAGCTTTGACTGAACGTAAACTGTATTAAATGTTGTGTGAAAATTTATGATGTTAACTTGCATTGACTTTATATTATAGGGTTTGTGTAACTATCACTGTACGAGCATACACTTGAGTCTAGACGTTTTATATTCTATGATTTTATGTAAATCGCGCGTTATGATTTCATGTGATCATTCAATCATTTTATGTGACAATTGAACTTATGAAATTATGTGGTATATATGTATATATACGCACATTATATTCTATGATTTTATGTGACAATGCGTCATGTAATTGTACGTAACATTTGTTTTATTTTATTTGAGAATATATATGTATCGTTATGATTTTATGTTCATTATTCATGATAACTCAAAGTATATATATTTATGAATTATTATTCGTGATTTTATGTGAACTCAAAGGTTTATATTTTATTAATGTCACACGTTAATCAGGTGTTAATATGTATTCCTTTAGTTATCGTTCAAGTTAGTCCCGTTAACCCCGTTAGAGTTCATTAACGGCTTATAAACATTGAGCGGCCAGTTTTGCTATTTCGTAAACTTCCTTTTATCTATTCAAACCTGGGGGACTGGCATCGTCATCAACTAAACTCAATCCCCCATTGTGTATCTTATTAAGGGGCCAATTCTGCTAATTGCCATAAGTCAACTTTATTAAATATGAAACTGTCGGCGAACCGTTCATAAAACTGGCGACATCAACCCGTCGCGATTAATTCACGTTGGTTACTATCATTTGATCGGTCATCATCATGAGGCCTTAACTAAATCACTACCACAATTGCACCCTCATTTGGATCGGCCATAACCCTCTCGAACTCCCTCTCCCTCTTGTTTTCCAGTTTTCAGGCGAAGCAAAACCCACTGAAACCACCACCATCCGCCACTTCCACACCATTTTTCAAGCACCACTGAGGTCGTGGATCATCACTGAGCAACCTCAGAGGAACGAGTTCGTGAACGGAGCAACGTCAAGAGGTCCGGGTAGAGTTTTTTGGGTTCGGGTTTCGTCATTTTCAGCATCCAAACACATTAATCTCCCATCTTCGGTTCAAGGTAAATATGTTTCCTTTTTAATCGCACATTTTTATGGTCTTAATATGAGTTTCGCGATTTTTTGGTGACGGGAATCAAACTCTGGGCACCGGAGTTTTTGAGGAAGAAGAAGACTTCAGTCGATTACTTGTATTATATTTTTCATTTTGGGTTATAACACAAACGAGTCGCGTGGTCAGGTGGCTAGGTTGCTGTTCTTGTAATGAAGGGGCGCGTGTTCAAAACCCGTTCCCTACCATTTCTTTACTATTTTTCTTTTTCCATATATTTCTGGTACTCGCCCCTGTAGGATAAAACGCATTTGATCCGCGATATTAAACAAACAGAAGGTTGTCGCAGCAGTTGAGTTGTGGGGCTGTTAGGCATGAGGTCGCGGGTTCAAACCCAGCCGGCCGCTCTTTTCTAGTTTTTTTTTGTATGTTGCGAATTTAGGCCTGAGGGTGAGCTAAAACTTGGTTAAAATGGATTATTAGGAAGTTCTAAACACGTAAAATGTATTTTTGACTATTAAACTCGTAAATTTTGATGTTATTAACTAAAATATAGTTTTAATATATATATTCGTATATATTTATTTGATATCATGGGGTTTACATAAAGAGAAATATATATATATATATATTTCGCATAGATTAATATATATATATATATACACGCATAGTAGGTTTGTTAAAATGATTGGTATTTTCATGAACATTTAAAAATATGGTCAACGTTTGTAAACTCGTTATTAACGTTGATTGCGTGTTTCGTTTGTAAGTATTATATAAATATATTTATTTTGACACTTAAATTTGGAAAACATATATTATTGGTATATAATATAATTTTCGTGTCATTTCGATAATCGCTCGGGTTTGGCAAACATGCCATCCCCGACTTGTTCTAGACTTCGCGATCATTCGCTTCCGTCGATTACGTTAGACTTAGTCGTTTTGCTATTGTTGATTGTCTGGATTTGCTATGCACCCTAAAGTGAGTTTCACAGCCCCATTTTACTGTTTTAAATCCTGTTGGGGGAGATTAACATGCAAACACTTGAACTGTTAGATAATTATATCACATGAATGATAGTGGCACACTTATGATTAAGTTCTCACTTTTAGAGTTACCGTCAATGTGACATCAGCGGGAACTTATTTGGTAGATCTACTGGGTTTTACAGCCCCACCCGGGTCTGTCGTGCTGACACGTTCGGATATCGAACGGGTGTAATATACTTCTTAGTCATAACGAGGCACAATTGAACTTGTCGAGCTTCAGTAACTCGATAGCTAGTTTATCTAGTCAAACGTGCACCGATTTCTTGAAAATAGCCTAGCTAGCTATTGATATATTATCTGGATTTTAAACTGAACTTGAACAGGAACTTGGACTGTCGTTGAACAGTCAAACTTGAACTTAAACTTGAACTGTCGATGAACAGTTGTGTTACACTGAACTTGGACTGTTGTTGAACAGTAGATTTACATTACACTGGAACTGTTTTTGAATTGATAAACCTGTGAACTCACCAACCTTTGTGTTGACATTTTTTAGCATGTTATTTCTCAGGTTGCAGATGTTCGAGTATCACGAGTACGCATGCATGAGACTTTGAAACCCTTTTAGTGTCTTTGAACAAGACCCGTCACCTTGGGCGACGACGTTTTTACATAAATAATTTAATTGTATTTACGCTTCCGCAATTGTAAAACTCTGATTTTATATCTCAATGAAATATGAAACATTTTTATTAATTATTGGTCGTTTGGTGTAAATAATGGACGGCGATCCTGGTTTGTTGTAACCTTTGTGGACGAAAAGATTATCCGACGTGGAATTTTTAAATGAGAAACTCTCAAAAGTTTCTGAGTTTCACATTAGGGCGGTACGCCTAGGATAGGGAAATCCTAGGCGGTACGCGACCCATCTGGTAACGGGGCGGGTTGCGGCACCCGTCGGATTCTGGTGTGTGCGAACCTCAAAATCCGGGCGGTACGCCCCAGATAATACATTTTGGGG
>JBCNJP010005226.1:0-11395 GCA_039602395.1 Deinandra increscens subsp. villosa | reverse complement strand
TGATTATGTCTATGAGCTGAATTTTTATGAATTAAGTAGTGATGGAGTGTAGAATGTATGCATGATGAATGTGGAATTGAGGAATTTAATCAATTATGTGGTTATAGGTGAAGCTAGTGGAAGTGCAAACCATCAACGTGAAGGCAAAGCTAAATCCTAAAGGTAACATGCAGTAGCTAGTGGTTAGTATTAGATAGTTGGTTATAATTTGATATTCAAGCAGAAGTTGGATGACTTATATGTGTTGAGGGCATTGGGTAATCAAATTGGAAAGTTGGTTATGTAATATGACTAACTAGGATTGCGGTATATGACCCAATTTAGGTTAAGCTGTATGTTAGGGCAAGACGAGGAGCCATGAGAGTTTTGGACCTCGGATTGCCCCAACATGGAATTCAAGCGGATTAATACCTTGTGCGTGTGCTAAGGGGAAACTAAAATGAAGGAAATTCTGATTGAAAGTCTAATAATAAGTTGGTTTTGTGATGGGTGTGTTAGCGGGTCAAACGGGTTGAGTTTTCGGTAATTAGATTCTCAATCGTTTAATATATAGATTAGAATGTGAAAACAAGTGTTGTGAGGGTCTTTCCTAAATAAAGATGTGGTCTTGAAGAAATAGGAATGAATGGAAAAATTTTCGTAAAACTTGAAGTCAAGTATGAAAATTAATCAGGACCACTGTCATACAGTGGAACTGGGAGTATGATACAGTGACCAGACTGGGGATACGGTGGAATAATTCTGTAATACGGTGGATCATACGGTGAAAGATGGAATTTTTCTTATGTTCCAAACGATTGGGTTGGCGGGTCAAGATAGGTTGATTGCTGTTGTGTGCCACTAATACTAACGTGTTACTAGTGTTCTTGGCAGGTAAACTATTGTAGACGGGTCGGGATCGAATCGAAGATCTTAGGAACCGAACATCACATCTTTTGGGACCTAGACATTCATGGTTGTTAATGTGAATGTTTTGTAGTATTACTATGGAGTTAATGGTGTCAAACACCTGATTTTGTAAATGTGGCATAGTAATGGGTGGAAGTTTTATTTATATAAGTTATGAAATTTCAAACTCTGATTTTTAAAACGACATTAATACGTGTAATTGGGATTGGGGCCTTACATTATTATACAATTTATGATAATAGAACTCATATAACCATTTGTACATATATATTATAGATGCAATATAATTAATAAGAGGGCACATGTCATAGAGGTAATAACTGTATTTGCATTTGGAACTTGGGAACAATATTGGATCAAGGAAGTGCTTAAATGGTTAAATCATAAAATAAAGGGTGGTTGAGCAAATGGATGCATAACTGAAATGAGATGTTTTGGGTTTATGAAAGTGTGGTGCTGAAGTTGGGGTGTTAGATATGCTTTTGTATGAAAGGATGGTGGTATGGTGGAATTTATGGAAGAGATTGAGAAGTAAAAGTTCATGAGATTCGTGTGAGGCTATTCTAGGGGCAAGCAGGTCTATATGGAGGCTAGTGATTTTGATCTCCTAAGATTTTGGCTTGGGTCTCTGTCGACGTTCGATTCTCTGATCCTTTAGGGATAGCAACAAATTTTTGATGCCTTTGGAGCTGTTGTTTACATTACTGTTTATTTGTTTTGGTGTCGTTTTTCTTTTTACTCATTGTACTCATTCTAGCATCTTGCTAGCTTTTAATAAAATTATTGTTGTTCCATAAAACAAAAATTTAGAGGTAGGCTTGGAAACGTCTGATGAACATCATAGAAATGTTCTTAATCTTCTGGTCTTAACAGCCTATGTGCAACTCGGATCTCGACATATGGTTGCTCATAACATTAGACTTATTAAAAATGTCAACAATACGCCGCAAAGCACACAACACAAGTTTCGCACTACCCGTAAAACGGTTCGACTTCGCCACGAAACGCGGGTCAACCCACTTGTGGATAAACATAACCTAAGGAGGTGAAATTACATCAAAAGTGATAGGTTATACATTGTGCAATAAACTTGTCCATAAGACAATAGAACTTGTACAATAAAAATGGTAATTGTATTATAGTTATAAATATAAACAAGAAAAGAAATAGAGAAACATAACCTAAGCAGGTGAAATCGCATTAAAAGTGAATATTTCTCCTTTGAGATGCTAGAATGAGTACAATGTGAGATATATGGAAAAGCGACACCGTCAAACGATGGATCTTCGAGGATGACAAAAGCGAAAGTCTGCCATGCCGCCGTTAATCTAGCTTTCTTGTCGTTGAGCCTCTCGCCAATCGGCGACCGAAAGCTGAGATCACTGCCACATCGTCACACCGCCGTTTATTTGGATTCCATGTCACCGAGCTTCTGGCCAATCGCTGCTGCTCACTCCATCGGTTGTTGCAGCCTTGTATGTTTTGACTTCAGATTCTACTGTGTTTTTTTGTCATGTTGAATCTTTTAGGGTTATGAATTTCACAAATTTTTTTGGTGCCAGGTAAGAGCCAAAGGGGAGATTGCATGTAACCCTAGAATTTGGTAACGAAATGTCTTGATCGGTAATCTCTTCTGGCCGTTGTCTTTTCCAGCTATGCTTGATTTGTTTCTTGAAATACACATCATACATAGCTCTGTTTGTCATTGATTAGAAATTGTTATTATAGCCTTGCATGTTCAAAGTAGCCTCATTAGGTGCTTAATTGTAGGGGGTGTTTGACATTGCTTTTTGAAAGTTTGATGTTGCTTTTCAACGTGTTGATATTGAGATGGTTTTAGAGATGCTTTTTGAAAATCTAATATGCCCTCAAGTCTGATGTTGCTTTTCAACGTGTTGGATTCGATGTTTTTATTTTCTGACTTTTTACTATTGAGATGGTTTGAGAGGGTATTTTGTGTTATATGGTGTGATCTATGTTTGTTGTTAATATTTATGTCACGGTCTGATTTTTGTTTGTTGTTTGCTGATATTTGCTACCGTTTAGGTATGAGGCATGTCTATTTATGTTCACTTTGTGTATGTTTTTTCAACATGGATTACAAGTCCATAAAGCACTCTCTAAAGCTTTTGCCCAGCTGAATCTGTGGATTCATCTGAGATCATTCGCCCTCCTCCGTCTCTTCCACAGCTAGGTAATATTTCCTTCAATTTCATCGCCTTTTTTTTAATTCTCTCCTGAATGCTGTTGTGATTCGATATCTGGTCTACGTAGTGACTCAATATCATCTGAAATAACGAACGTTACAAACATGTAGTTAGAATACTTTTTTGTTGCAAACACTACTATATGTTATTATACAAAACACAGGTTAATGGGTTTGTTCATGAAAACAGAATATGAGAAAAGGTAGCAACTTTAATAGGAAAAGGAGCAATGCGTTCTTTTCTTTACCTTTTTATTCTTTTAACATATACAATATCGATTTTTTCTGATTATAACTATGTTTGATGTCGGTTGGTTATTTAATGTGAGGTTTTTTAGAGATTGTTTTCGTCATGTAAATGTGTCTAAAATTTAAGAGAAAAAACATAAAAACAATTACCACAAGGTGTGAGAAAGTATGTCTATTTTTACGAGATAAACATTATAATTAATTACTAAAGATGTCATAAATTACTCTACCTGCATAGTTGTCTATGGATATGAGTTATAAAGATAATGACAACATATTTTGTTAAAACAAAGGAGCAAGTAAATTAAAAACATGTATTGGATACTGAATATAAACAGAAAACGGTTAATAAATATATCACTGAATTAATCTTAAGATAGCAACATTTGATTAGTTAGTGGAATTTTTTATATCATTATTATACAATATATGATGATAATAGAACTAATATAACCATTTGTGTCACACCCCCAAAAATCTCACGCGCGTTAAAGCGCCACAGGGAGCGTGACAAACCAGGATCGCCGTCCATTAGTTACACCAAACGACCAGTAATTAATAAAACCGTTTCATATTTCATTATAATATAAATTCAGAGTGTTACAATTGCGGAAGCGTAAATACAATTAAATTATTTATGTAAAAACATCGTCACCCAAGGTGACGTGGCTTGTTCAAAGACACTAAAAGGGTTTCAAAGTCTCATGCATGCGTACTCGCGATACTCGAACATCCGCAACCTGAGAAATAACATGCTAAAAAGTGTCAACACAAAGGTTGGTGAGTTCACAGGTTTATCAGTTCAAAACAGTTCCAGGTAATGTAAATCGATTGTTCCTCGACAGTTCAAGTTTAAGTTCACGGTTGACTGTTCAACAACAGTTCAAGTTCAGTTTAAAACCCAGATAATATATCAATAGTTAGCTAGACTATTTTCAAGAAATCAGTGCACGTTTGACTAGATCAACTAGCTATCTAGTTACTGAAGCTCGACAAGTTCAATTGTGCCTCGTTAAGACTAAGAAGTATATAACACCCGTTTGATATCCAATCGAGTCAGCGCGAATGACCCGGGTGGGGCTTGTCAGGCCCAGTAGATCTACCAAATAAGTTCCCGCTGATGTCACATTGACAGTAACTCTAAAAGTGAGGACTTTATCATAAGTGTGCCACTATCATTCAGGTGATATAATTATCTAACAGTTCAAGTGTTTGCATGTTAATCTCCCCCAACAGGATTAAAATAGGTAAAATGGGGCCGTGAAACTCACCTTCGGGTGCACAGCAAGTTCCAGACATATAACAACAACCAGTAGCAAATAGTAGGTCTTGTGTACTCAACCAAACACCTAACGAACATATATACATAAGTGTGTGTTTAATTGAAAACAATTAAGTCTAGACAAACGGTGAAAGATAGACGATGTCAACTATGACATGACAAAGATAAGAAGTCCCAAAACGAGTCGAGGAAGGCACATAGCCAAAGTCATAAGATTACGAATATCGAGGAAGAGTATATTATCGACCAATAATATACGTTTATGAAATCGAATAATAAAATGTGTATATATATTTAAATATATACATAACCGAATGTATAGTTATATTAATAACGTGTACTCAAATGTACTTATATGTTTATATATACTTTTGTGTATTTCTATATATATAATACTAAAGTTTAGAAGGTTTATATAGCACGATACGACAAAATATATTACTCGTATACGTAGATTTTTATAACAATATAAAGGTTATAAAATGTTTTCCCACATACGTAAATTATACGTGGTTTAGTTCAAAACAACATCTTTGATGGTTACGGAGCTTAGAACACGCTTGGGATGGGTTGGGGACCAAATAGGTGGCTATGGGATTCAACAACAACAACAAGAAAGTACTTCACAAAAAGTTTTGAAGGTTGCAAGGATTGAACTTGCTACCTCAGGTTCATTGTACATAACCTTAACCATTGGAACAAAGTGATTTCTTGGTTAAAGCTCGATTTGCAATCCTTTTGTGTAGACAGTTCGAGAGAACCGGGTGGGTGAATCGAGTATTTAGAAAAAAAATACATGTTGATGGATTCAAACATGTGACCTTCTGTTCCAGGGCAATGCCCCTAACCATCCGGACAACACAACTTTTTGATTTTAATCCGAGAAACAAAATATATATTTAACCGTGGTTCAGGTATATTCATCTTCTTCCCCACCCAAAAACCTATCTGTTGCCAACCACCATGCGAACCAGGAACTCAACACGAACAAGAAACGACTACGAACACTACAAACTGAATACTAAGTGTAGTTTTCAGGATTACCTCATATGTGGATGAAACCCGAACGTAAAATAATGGCGGCGAACACGATCGGTGACTCGAACCGACACCCGGAACGAATCCTGAAATGCTTCCACTCCTGCTGTGATCGTGGCGACTGGTGTGTAAATTTAATGGTGATGCGGGACTGATGATCGGAGTAATAGTGGCAAACAAGTGCGGTGGCCGGAGTTTAGTGTGGTGTTCGTCGGAGGGATAAAAGGGAACGATGGTGGTCGGGTTTCATTCGGTTGATCTTGAGAGGAGCTGCGAGAGAGATGAAATCGAGAGACCAGAGAGTTTTAGAAACTAGATGACGGTTGTGTTGTGGTGTATTGATCTTGTGGTCGTTTGGGTTTAGGTTGTACCGGCAAGAGTAACCGATCAATGAGACGGTCGGTAATCAAGAATTGAAGTCGACGGTTTCATTCTTAACGCCTTCAAATCAACATTCACGAAATGGCATAACAAGTCCCTCTCCATCTTTGCATAATAAGGATTCAAATTTCATTACTTACAAAATTAGTCCCCCGAGGTTAGTTACATAAAATTAAGGTTTGAGAAATTACATGATTGGTCCCTCAAAGTTTAAAATGACAACGGTATTTAACGGAGATAACTTTGACGATGAAAATACGAAGAACGTCAAAATATATTAATCGTATAACGTTTATAAGGAATATATATCTCATTTTACCCATATAAAATCATAGGATAACAATTCCTAATCATCCGTTTAAATTCTCATAAAACCATAGACTTTAAATCTATAACTTATATATATTTAAGTCACATAAAGCCATTAATAATAACTTGTAGTAAAATCCTTAAGTTACATAAAATCATAAATATGATTAAAATCATACATATATATAAGTTTCACTTAAAATCATAGGATATATATATAAGTATATCCCACAAAAGCAAATGTTTAGTTGTCACATAAAATGACACAACATTCACATAAAATCGTAATGTATGATTTATATAAAATCATAGAACAAGAATATTAAACGTCTAGGCTTAAGTGCATGCTCGTATAGTGATGTTCACACAAAACCCTCATTTGCTAAAGTCAACAAGTCAACACATAAATGTTCCCACAACATTTAATACGATTTATGTTCAGTTAATGTTAGAAAGTGACCTGAAAAGTCGGATTGTCACAGTATCCCCTTGTTGAAGAATTTTCGTCCTCGAAAATTGCGTAACGCGGTAAAAGTTAACGAGCTAGACACAAAGAAAAGAAAAGAAAAAAAAAATTCTCAGTCGTCACATCATCCCCTTGTTGAAAGGATTTCGTCCCGAAATCTAAGTCAATGACAATTGTTTCAAGTGTCAAATTGACAGCAACGTATCGAAAGAGTTCAGGTTCACCACTCTAAAAGCATTGATGAATGTTATGATCAAGAATGTGTACCCATGTTGAGGAGATGTCAATTGTTTAGAGGTTCTCAAAATAAATTCAAAACGAAAATATAGAAAATGATCTTCTTATCAAGCGTTCTCCTATGAGAAGGGTTGAACAAATGAAATAGAGGAATCGGGTTGAATGACAGAGCCGATCAGAGTGACATGATAACACAAGTATCAGAAATCTAAATTTCAATGCGAGGAAGAGCCATAATACATCCGAATAGCCTCCTGCTATTGTACCAAGTGCTAGAAGTGAGATTTCCATTTCGTGTCTGCTCTTGGTTAAGATGTTCGCAGTTACCAATAACCCAGGTGAATGGGATGGAAGAGAATTTGAGTATATGAGAAATTGTGTGTGCATCAAGTCAATCAGTTTTTTTAATAAACCTATTGTCTAACAAAAACGTAAACGTCTTGTCTTACCTACCAACTAGCAATTAGCATAGAATCACACAAGACTGATCAAGTTAACATGAGGACCCATTGATTGATTTAGTACTTTATGGAGCTATGACCGCTTAAGTTCACATGATTCATAATAACATTCAAATTCACATTTCACCCAATAATGGTTCAGATAACATACGAGTTTCTACGAAGATTTCTTTTAAAGGTTGATGTGGTCAAAGCGTACTAGCATGCAGTCTATCATGGAGGTTTTACCATACAACGCATACAATTGTCCTAACATCTGTTACACTATCATACAATGCTAATATGGCATCTCTTGAGCATATAAGTTCATAAACTAACCAACACAACCCATACGGTGCAAAGTTGACGGGGCAACTTCACACAGTCTTGTCATTCCCACAGAGGTAGGAGACTTAGGACCTTGTATGGTGTATGGTTTTCACACTAAATCAATTTAATACATTCGCAACATGTCATTTTCTAGTTTCCTAACACGTTCATACACATAACAAATCATGCAATTCTACGCAACTCATGTTTAAACCAGCACTTCAATAATTAATCAGTTTATATACCCTGAACATAGTATTAGATTCTCAAATCTTAGCATGCATAAACACGTATCTTTTATAGACATTTCCCATGAGAAGATCAAAAGCAAACAAACTATTTATCATGGTTAAATGGTCCAACAACCTCTCACATACTAAAATGTAACCGGCAACACAATGATTTTGTGACAAAAGAACTGAGGTCCAAAGAGAAATCCAATCAAGAGCTCGCAACCATCTAAAAGGTAACATGTAGCAGTTTGTGTTAGAAAAGAATTACTAAATTCTGTTAAAAACTTCTCATGAAATAACATAGACAATTAGGTTCAAATTCAAATTGGAGCTTAGTAAACACATCATCATGCATATTACCTTGGTAAGGTATTCCAAAAATAAGGGCGAAAGTTCAACAAAACAAAAGTGTAAACTATGAGGTACCGAATATCGAAAGGTGCTCACCAAGCATGAGAATAGCAAATTTAAGATGAAGAGCGCCAACGGCTTAGTTCGTGAATCCTAGTGAGCGATGAGATAGCCAGCTTATGATAGCCGAAGCTATACATTCCAAGAACGACATGTGAGTTTAAACTGGCACTGGTAAAGATACCAGTAGGGAGGATGCAAATAACGTAATGGATAGTACAAAATTCGAAGAGAGGTATATATGTGCTTGACAAGATTTGGCAAGGAATTTTGCATAAACAAATATCGAAATGAACGTGTCAACAGTTATACAATCCAATAGAGTAAACGTCTCGTTAGGGAAATGTTCATTGTTTAAGCTCACCGGCATGCCCGGTCTCCTTAATGTCCTTGTGCTTCATGCGTCTTGATTCCTTTGTCAAAACATCAATTCAAATGGTTTCCAAAAGTAAGATGAAGGACAAAGGTGTTATAAGAGGGTGTCCACGAAACAAAAACATCAGAACGTTCAAAAGCGGCTTTGGCTTGGGCTTACTGTATATATATGCATTTTTGCTAGGGTTTAGTGAGTTTACCGCGGGTCAAAAGATCAAATCGGGTGTTCCATAGAAAAGGATCAGGCCTATCACCTCAGTGAATGCCAGAGAGTTCATAAAAACAAGGCAGTCGACCCAAAAGCAGTGTCCTTTAAACGAAAGTCGATCTACTTCTTAACACATGCTTCTAAAAATTGGAATTGATCATTCGTTCAGGTGGTTTGCCATTCATAAGGGAAAATCTCTAGTTTTCAAAACGTTGATGTTCATCTCAGTCATAACTCGCGTCTAAATCATGGCAGGAAATTCACTTTAGAAAATTTTTCTTCAAGATTCGGACAATTGAAAGCATGAAGTTTGATTATTTTGGGTATGTGTCTTTCGGTAGAAATATGTAAGGGATATCCGTGATCTCGGAAGAGGTAGCATTGAGCAGTTTTATCTGGGATATAGTCCCGTTAGATGAAATCTCCCAAGATGAGACTCTTGTGTATGGATCTAAATTCAATCCTTGGTCTGGTACTGGTCCCACATTCAACGTGCCACCAATGTTTATATATAGGGTGTACCGCAGCTAACCCACCACACTACCAGCAACTTGAAGGCGTACCAGCTACCCACCATTACTAGATGTTAGTCAAACCACATTGGATATTTTTATCGGAAGTAGAGGAAGTCAAGTTTTTCCCATACGCTTGAAGGTAAAGGGGGTGAGAGAGTAAAACCTCAATACGTTATGCAAACAAAAGGTGTAAGAGTTTTCATTCACAATACCAGAAAAAAAATGCGTATGGTTTGTTATTCTAGTGACGGTCGTCGAGAGGTTAGCTATCGATAACAAGAAGTTCATGCTCGATGGGTGTAAATAGGGTTTCCATAAAAGCTTGGTGTTGTTACCGCAATTGAAGCACAAGGTAGTCTCATCATCAATGGTGTTAACTAGTTGAAATGTTAACCAAAAGTGTAACACTTTCTGGTTCAAAGCTTGAAAGCTCATCCAAGACATAAAGGATTACAAAAGTGCGAGAATCAGAAATCATTGGTTGTTAAATCATAAAAGGTTTGAATCATGCAGACAAAAATCGATAGTACAGGCTCAGGAGGTCAACCAGAATAGTCGTTGCTTTAAAACAGGAAGTCATTAGTTTGAAAATCAGGAAGACTTTCACTAACATTACCCCCATTAGAGAGATAAAAAAAAATGCTTGTGGTGAAGTAAGCAGTTTGTACAACCGTGTCGATGTTGGCAACAAGTACTGGTTCGCACAAGAAAATCAGGGTGTATGAATCTTCAGAGGGTAACTTCACAAGAGCTTTCAGCCAATAAATACGCCCCGGTGTGCACGGTATATGATTTATCCAATTCGTTCATCTAACATTATTTGGGTATCCGTCCGATGAATGGATGTCCAAGTTATCTCACGTTCGTAAAGTTCTAGGGATTGATATGGTCGGTAAGATCGTAAAAAGAAAGAAAAAAAATAGAATTATGATTCAGGATGAGTTCAAACCAGTCAAGGGTTTCGTCGGGAGAGTTTTGTAATCAAGAAAAACTTGTCTTCAAAGTACACGAGTGAAACGATGTCCCTTCAGGACTAGCATTCATAATATGTTTTAAAAGAGTTCTCGTAGGGATTATAATCCATATATAGGAGAGATAAGATAATGAGCGATAACGTTTACAAATATAGATGACTTCGATTATTCGGTTGAGTTCAACATGTTCGACATTCAATAACACGAGGAAAAAAAAATTACAAGAATTTGGTCCCAATACGACCATTGGCTTGCCTAGTAGGATTCTCCAGGATTTCCATATACTGCAAATTACATTTACGTGTGCACCCGTAACTGTGATTTACTTTATATGATCACCCTAGTTCCTCTTACTTTAGCTACCAAGTATGGTGTGGTCACTAACCCATGGTTATCTAACCAGAATTTGTTAATGAGACAAGTTTTTGAGAATAGTATGCTCACTCAGATTGGAATGACCCTCCCGAAGCGAGTCAGCCAGAAATTTAGCTCAATAGGATCTGAGTAGGGTTTATCACAATGACCCTAGCTTAGCTCGAAGTTAGAGAATAATTATCACACATACTGGTGTGATCGCAATCCGATACACAAAGAGGGAATTTCAGTCGACCCGCATCAGGTTTCATTGGGGTTATAAGAATTGTACTCAAGTTGTATTGTTTCAACACACAACGCGATAAACTCGGGAAGGGAAAGACCTTAAGAGATCACAACAAATGTGAAGACGATCAGGATAACAAAAGTTGATATAAGTTCCCCAAAGGAAGCTACTTGAATTCATATCCTGCTAACTCTAGTGAAGCTAAATAATCGCGCTACTAGCACATCGAGA
>JBCNJP010005225.1:0-16000 GCA_039602395.1 Deinandra increscens subsp. villosa | reverse complement strand
TTTCTAAAAAAACATGGAAAACAGAAAACGCGTTCAAATTATAATTTTCCAGAAAAATTTTCGAGAAAAACAGAAAACGGTGTTTTTTAACTTTTAAACTAAAATTGAAAGACACTTTTCTTTTCCATTTTCCGTTTTCGTTTTCTAGTTTTCTATTTTGGAAAACGGAAAACCCATCTTTTGGTTTAGAACGCGTCTTCAAAAATTTTCATGTGTTTTCTAGAGATGGAAAACCCATTTCATTTTCTAGAAAACTGAAAATGAAAAATTGAAAAACGTTTTCCACAACTCTTAGTATTTCACTATCATCTATTATTTATCACATATTTTTAAATATATTCAGCATATTCCTCCCGATGCATCGATAGACGTGTTCAATGGTGCTCTGCTTAGCCACCTAACATGGTCATTATCTCATATTCAGATGAATTGCATTGGGATGTTAGTTTGAGGAAGATGCAAGGTATACTCACTTTTGAGAATAGTTGGAGAGATGTTGTTCATGATATACCAATTCAGTTTGGTTATTTCTTGGTTTTCGTCTTGTGGAGGAAACCAGATTTCAGTTGGATGTATTCTTGCCCCATGGATGTAATTTGGCTGCCTATGATGATGAGGATGATAATGAAGATGTTGAGAACAATGATGATTAGCAGAAGATGAAAAAATGATGAGGTTTATGATGATGATGCCAATGTGTCCGATGAGGAGGATACTTTTCAGATTATTAAGTTTTTTTTTGAACGGCGATTTCATTAAAAAGCTCGACACCTAGCAAGACGCTAGGAGCGAGCCAAAGGACAAGACAAATTACATGATAAAATTAAAATTACACCAAGACTCCCAATTAATCACATAATCTTTTAGTCTAGAGGAGATCCATAAGAAGCTGAGCGACTTTATTTCCCAAAAAACTTTAGCCGAGCAAAACTTCTTGTTGCGAAAGATGACATTGTTCCTTGTCCTCCAAATAACCCAACAAGCAGTATGGATAATTGACTGGATCAGCATGGCTGTCTTTTCGCAGCAGTTTGTCCGCTTGAAAAACTGAGATAAATCCGCCGTCGAGAAGGTAAAAAAATTAGCCACCTTACACCAATGCGAAAGAAGAGACCAAATATCCAAAGCAACCCGACAACCCGAGAATAGATGCTCCGAAGACTCATCCGCCTCTTCGCAAAGAGGGCAGATAAGAGAAGGGATATAGATGCCCCTACGGGCTAAACCGTCCCTCGTCGGGAGCCTACCCAAACAAGCACGCCACATAAGGATGTTAGCTTTTAAAGGAACTAGCTTGGGCCAAGCAATGTTGTTAGAGACACACTGGGGCGGCCTAACAGGCCCAACCACCCCACTTAACAAAGATCGTATAGTAGCAGTAGTGTATATCCCATCCTTGGCTTTTTCCCAAACCCAATTATTGTCAACCATCAGGTCCTTTAAGTTTAATCCTTTTTTAAGAAGAATGTTTTCAACTTTGAATATATTGTTCCATACTCCATAAATTCTTTTCTGAATAGGAATCCAATTAGAGTTTGAGGGAAACCCATGAATGCCGCCTACAACAATTCTCCACAGGGCGTTTGGTTCCCTAAAAAACCTCCAGAACCATTTCACTAAAAGGGACAGATTTATATTTTCAAGCGACTCCAGACCCAGCCCTCCTTGGTCTTTCGGTTTACAAACATCCGACCTAGCAACCCAGTGAACTTTTTTCTTCTGACCCGTTTCGTCTTTGTAACCACCCCAAAGAAAGTTGAAGCGAATACTTTCGAGGGTATTAAGGACTTTGACCGGAGCCTTGAAAAGAGAGAAAGAATACAATGGAAGACAGTCAAGGACCGATTTAATTAACACCATTCTACCACCCAAGGACAAATGAGTGGCCTTCCACTTGGACAAACGAGATTGAAAGACATCAACCACCGGTTTCCAAGCATGAACACGGTTCATATTTTCCCCTACCAACAAACCCAAATAACCAAAGGGCGTTAATCCACCAACACATCCACAATAATTAGCAGCCCCATTGATCTCTTCTAAGTTAACATTAACACCAAAAAGCCCGCACTTGGCAATGTTAACTCTAAGGCCCGAGACCAAGAAAAAACCTCTTAAAATTCTGAGAAGGTTATAGATGTTTAAACGAGACCAATCACCAACGACAATGGCATCATCGGCATAAGTTATAAGAGAAACCTCCCGATCCGAGTTTGGGACCTTGAAAGCATGGAAAACTCCAACATTTCGGGCCTTTTGGAACATAGAGTGGATAGCTTCCATGGCAACGATGAACAAAAAAGGAGAAAGGGGGTCTCCTTGTCTCACACCTCTTGAGCATTGAAACTCAAGAGTGGGCGAGCCATTAATAAGAACTGAAGACCGAGCAGCCCGGAGACAACCACTAATCCATAAACGCCATTGATCGGGAAAATCCATTTGGCCAAGGATGTCATCAATAAAAGACCAACTCACCGAGTCAAAGGCCTTTTCAAAGTCTATCTTAAACATCATAAGAGGAGTCTTCATAGTCTTAGCCCACGAAACCATCTCGTTAACCATCATCGGGCCATCAATAATATTACGGTTGGCCAAAAATCCCATTTGTGCGGCTGAAATAATCTTAGGGAGCACCACTTTAAGCCGGTTTGCCAAGACCTTTGACACCACCTTTTGAATACACCCGATAAGCGAGATCGGCCTATAATCATTAAGACACAATGGGTCATCCTTTTTAGGAGCAAGATGAATAAAGGAAGCCCCGCACCCCCTTCCGAAAGTTCCATCCGTGTAAAAGGAACATAACACATTGTAAAAGTCGACTTCCATAACATCCCAAAACTTTTTGATAAACGCAAAGTTGAAGCCGTCCGGGCCCGGAGCTTTGTCGTTACCACAAGCCCACACCGCTTCCTTTAACTCCGTCATAGAGAATTGTTGGATCAAGAAGGCTTTATCCATCTCAGTTAACCGCCCAATTCCATCGCAAACTATCCGGGGTCTCACAGGAACCTCATCACTGAACTTCTCCTTGAAGAAATTCCAAGCTAATCTTTTCATATCATTTGGCTCAGTAATCCAAGCACCTTCCCATTCAAAGCCATTTATCCTACATGCCCCAATTTTTTGGTTAATGTAACCATGGAAGAACGAACTATTTTCGTCGCCGTCTAAAACCCATTTTATTCGACTTTTCTGTTTGAGATCGTTGACTGAATCAGTATGGATCTGCCCCAGAATAGTCTTTTTTTCCGCCCACTCATTGATTTCATCCTCCACGAGATCCCTGCTTTCGGAAGTTTCATCAAAATACTCACATACCATAGTCGCATTTCTTACCATATCGGATTGGGAGTCACTCCAACTTTTCCTCCACTCCTTAATGGCAGCTTTGACCGACTTTAACTTTGCAAGTAATCGCTCATCCGCTCGTCCCTGAGGATTACAATTGCCCCAAACAGATCTGACGAGGTTCTCCAACCCGTCTTTATTTAACCACGATGTAAAGAATCGGAATGGCCTTGGTCCAAAGTCTACTTCCGAGCATTTGAAAATAAGAGGACTGTGGTCTGACCACATTCGGGGTAAGGCAACAAGAGAGGCATTTGGCCACCTGCAAAAGAAAGAATAGCTAACAAGAACCCGGTCAATTTTACTGAAGGACTTACCGTTTCTTTGTGAGAACGTGTATTTCCGACCCCCCATGTTGTATTCCACTAAATTTGCTTCATATATGAACTCATTAAAGTTCGCAGCACCGTGGGGCTTGAATCTCGAATGAAGCCTATCTTCAGGAAAACGGACCTCGTTAAAGTCACCCGCGAGAATCCACAAGTTTTCCGAATCCACCAGATTGCTTAACTTATCCCAAAGTCTCTTCTTAGCACCGTCCCCCTGAGGGGCATACACATTAACAATAGCGAGAGAATCCGCCATACCAATTGATTTCCCTTTGACAATAATGAAATTTCGGTCCTTGATTATCTCTGTAGCCTTGAAGGAACTTGGGTTCCATGAGCATCCCAGCCCTCCCGATCGACCATTAGCATCAACCCACACCGATTCTGCTCCGTTCCTCCCCCAAAACCTTTTGAAAGGAATTTTCGAACCGTCAGCAAGTTGAGTTTCTTGAATGCAAATGAAATTGATCTTGTGCTTGGCCCTAATGTCCCTGACCCAAGCCACCTTCTTATCATCACCCACACCACATATGTTAAGGGAGACTAAATCCATTAGACACATCGTTTAACACCACTGTCCACTACAATTTTTGATACTTCCGCCCGAAAATTAGCCAGATCCACACCCACACAAGCGTTAACTCGAACCGTATCTGAAATCTCCATCTCCAGATGATCATTATTCTCCCCTTGGGGCGACGGAACACCAGGATCAAGCCCTCCATCTCCAGCGACAACGCCAGTCCCAGATTGCACCCCCATCCTTTGACTGCGAAGTTTCTTAGCCCCAGGCCTTGAAGTTTTACTTTTAGGCGCACAGTTAAGGTTTAGACTTTGGGGGGCCATCGACGAGGAATTAGAAACAGACGTTGTCGGTATAATCACATTTGGGCCGGAAGGGGAGTCAAGAGATGGACTCCTAGCCATTCTTCTCTTTAGGTTAGGCCCATTTATTGACCTAGCAGGCCCACCAGTCGATGAAAAGTCCACATTGGGACTGCACTCCATTTCACCTCCAACAAAATTATTACCAACGTTGGAAAACGCATCCGCCGCCGCCTTCTCATCGGGAGAGGGAGAAAAGATTTCATGCGGCCTTTTCTCTTCCCCAGGCGCCACCTCCACCACCGGCGAGCTCGCCGGAGCCGTCTGAACACCCTCCGGCACTGCAGAAACTGGGTATAACGGATCTGAAACAAAATCAGGAACCCAAAGCTCCGTAGATTCCCGAACCTCACAGGAAAACCGACGATTCTTCCACACCACCGTAATCGTTTCGCAAATTTTGCTACATGAACTCACCAGAATTCCAACTGAACCATAAGATATATCAATATCCGACGGGTCAGCCTCAGAGGCTTGAATGACCATCCCAAACAGTCTACCAATCGTATTGAAAGTTTCAGCCTCCCATAGATGTGGAGGAACACCGGTAATCTTGAGCCAAGCAATACGTTCCGGCGGAACAGATTGGCCGGTCCACAAGTCCAGCTTAGAAAACCAATCTTTCCATATTTGCGTGTAATCCAGAAATAGCTCAGCGGCTTCCTTATCAACGAAGGTCAACAGAACTGAAAGACCCCCACATATCGAATCTTGCAATGAAGGAAGTCAATCAATCTAATAAGAGAATTCATATTACAAAGGTGGCAGAAGTCCACCGCCCGGCCGAGCAACGATTTCCCATCCCATTCACACCATGATGACGTAAGACGATCCCCAAGGTTAACGATCTTTTGTTTACCAGTACCGCTCACCCCAGAAACAATATTGGCGAAAGACCTCCCCTCCGGCGGTGAAGAGTTCCAAGCACGATGAGGCGGTAACACCGTCCCATGACAGCCCCCAGAAGGAACTTTAAGGACTGGCTGAGTATTTTCCACGATTCTTTTCCCCTCTCTATCAAACTTTTCCACGTTCACCATCATCTTTAGTCTTCCAATCGAGATATTACCAAGCTTCTTCTCCAAAACCCATTTGTCTTGAACCCTTTCGAACTTAACAAAGCCGAAGATCTCGCCACTCCGGCTCCTTCTCTTAGAGATGAACACATCAACCACCCGCCCCAAGTGCTTACAAGCCTCGAACACCTCTTCTCTACTGCATGCATCCGGAAGGTTGGAGATATAATATGACACCACATCTCCAAACTCCGGCGGCTTTACGTTTTTGTTGGATTTCCTACGAACAACCCTTTGCCAATCAGAATCATGACCCATTTGAACACAGACTATAAGACCCGCCACCCACTAGAAACAACTCGAAAACACAGACTCAAACCGGAAAATGGAGGATGCAATCTCCGATGAGGATGGGATAAACCCTAAGACGACCCACCGAAGAGATCACTAACCCACCACCGGCGATACTATGAATTCAGGTGTGCTAGAGAGAAGACGAAGTGATGCATTGGCTTGGGCTGGTGATTGGTTAGGCCTTTCAGATTATTAAGTATGCTCCAGCACGATTTGTTAGTATATATATATAAAGGATTGTATCAATTCTCTGTGTTTCATTCCTCCACCAAGGGGCAATATATATAATACAAGAATACAAGAATCCTAATTCTAGAGGGATTCTCTGCGATTCTATACAATAATTACCAAACAAAACGCAATCATCTAATCGTGGCAAATATATGTGAAATATATGCTATTACACCCCCGCAGTCGAAGCGGGAGGATCTCGGACACTGAGACTGTTTCGAAAGTCTTGAAAAAGAATCCGAGGGAGCCCTTTGGTAAATATATCAGCAACCTGAAACTGGCTAGGAACATGTAACACCCGAATTTGACCGGTTTGAACCTTTTCGCGGACGAAATGGATATCCATCTCGATGTGTTTCGTGCGCTGATGTTGAACCGGGTTGTTGGAAAGATAGATGGCACTCACATTATCACAATAGACCAAAGTAGCACGCTGAAGGTGATGACGGAGTTCCAACAACAGATTTCGTAGCCAACAGATTTCCGAAACAACATTGGCCACTGCACGGTACTCGGCTTCGGCACTGGACCGAGAAATGGTAGGTTGGCGTTTTGAAGACCAAGAAATCAGAGTGTCCCCTAAATATACGCAATAACCAGAGGTGGATCTACGTGTGTCCGGACAGCCACCCCAATCGGCATCCGTGTAAGCCCGCATAGAAGAAGTAGTCGACTTAGTAAGATGAAGCCCCTGAGAGGTAGTACCTTTCAAATATCGTAGCACCCGTTTCATAGCATTCCAATGATCTTCGCATGGCGCATGCATGTGTAAACAAAGTTGCTGAACTGCGTAAGAGAGGTCTGGGCGAGTGAATGTAATATACTGCAAAGCCCCACAAAGACTGCGATATTTAGTGGGATCCGCAAAAGGAGGACCCGAATGTTGGCTAAGCTTGGAACTTGTGTCAACCGGAGTTGCAACGGGATTGCAAGACGACATACCAGCTCGATCAAGAATCTCAAGCGCATATTTTTGTTGGCTGAGAAATAGACCCGAGGGGGACCGAGCGACAGAAATTCCCAAGAAAAAACTTAGCGGACCCAAATCTTTCATAGAAAACTCTCGAGACAACTGTTGCATGAGACTAGTATGAAGAGCATCGGAGGAAGTAACCAATACTATATCGTCCACATATAAAAGAATGTAGGCCGTGTCTTGATTGTGATTATATATGAAGAGAGAGTGGTCACTCTGACTGTGCGTGAAACCAATTGAAGAGACAAAGTCGGCAAATCTTTGGTACCAGGCCCTAGGTGCCTGCTTTAGGCCATATAAAGACTTCTTCAAGAGGCAAACATGATCTGGATATTCTGGGTCACGAAAACCATATGGCTGATGCATGTAGACAGTTTCTTGGAGAGTGCCATGAAGAAAAGCATTGGTGACGTCCAGTTGGTGTATTTTCCAAGAGTGAGAGATGGCAATGGTGAGAACTGTTCTGATGGTGGTTGGTTTAACAACCGGACTAAAGGTGTCGCCACAATCCACGCCAACCTGTTGAGACCTGCCATCACAAACAAGACGAGCCTTGTATCGCTCGAGAGAACCGTCAGAAGCAAACTTATGTTTAAAAATCCACATGCAACGTGTAATATTCACATGAGGTGGACGCGGAACTAACTCCCACGTCTTATTTTTCATAAGGGCATTAAACTCAATATGCATGGCATGGTTCCAATCCGGTGATAGGATTGCGTCCCTAGGGGAGCGAGGTAAGGGTGTTATGGTCGAGGTATGAAGATTTAGGAGCTGACGGGGTTTGGTGATGCCGGACATGCTACGGGTGTGAATGGTGCGGGTATTTGAAGGTGGCGGCTGTGGGTTTGTGACCGGGGGCTCGTTTGCCGTGATGGTCGGTGACGGTGGGGATGGAGGGTCCACCGTAGGTTGAGGGGAAGGGGAGGGGCTGTTAACGGTTTGGTCAAGGGGAGGAGAGAGGACCGCATGTGGAAGTTGGGTGTCCCAAATGCTAGGGTGTGGGGTGTCGGTAAAGATATGGTAAGAAGGTGGAGCGAGGGGGGTGGTTTGGGAGAAGGGAAAGACAGTTTCATCAAAGATGACATGACGGGAAAGAATGATCTTGTGGTTTTTAAGATCATAGCATTTATAGCCGCGGTGGTTGGGTGGGTAACCGAGGAAAACACAAGGGGTGGAACGGGGTTGAAGCTTGTTGATAGTGGTGGAGGGGGTTAAAGGATAGCAGAGGCAGCCAAAGACTCGGAGGTATGAGTAAGAGGGTTTGCGCTGAAAAAGAAGCTGAGCCGGGGAGACAAAATTAGTGTTTTTGTTTGGCAAGATATTAAGGATGTATGTGGCCATGGCAAGTGCATGGTGCCAGAAGTTGGGGGGAACAGAAGAGTGAGCAAGTAAGGTGCGAATGATGTTATTGATAGACCGAATTTTACGTTCGGCCTTGCCGTTTTGAGAAGACGTGTGAGGACATGAGAAACGAAAGGTCATACCATTGGTGGCACAATACTGTTTAAAATTTGTGTTGTTGTATTCCGTGCCATTATCACATTGAAAACATTTAATGTTTCTTTCAAAGTGGGTTTTTATGTGAGATGAGAAGGTTAGGAAGGTAGAGAAAGTTTGAGATTTATGAGCTAGAGGGTATGTCCATAGAAAATTCGTTTTGTCATCAAGAAAGAAAACATAATAGCGATGTCCAGCGGTGCTAATAACCGGGGATGTCCAAATGTCACTATGTATTATATCAAAAGGTAAAGACGTGATAGAAGTAGAATCATGAAACGGTAATTTAACACTCTTGCCAAACACACATGAAGAACAAACATGAGGTTTATTATTGTTATTGGAAAAGGAAATAGACAAAGATTGTTTTAAACTAGATAAAATATTATGGCCAGGGTGACCAAGTCTTTGGTGCCAGAGATCACGAGTGAGCGCGGTGAAAGCGGAAGGAGACGGACTATTTTCGTAAGGTGGCATGGTGAGGGGGTATAAGTCCCCGGTGCTATTGCATCGGAGGATAGGGAGCCTGGTCTGGAAATCCTTCACAATGAAACCAAATTTGTCAAACTCAATGGAAATATTGTTATCGGTGGTTAGTTGCCGGACGGATAGAAGATTTTTGATAATTTGAGGGACATGTAAAACAGAGTTGAGTTTTAAAGGGGGGAAGGGTTTAGGTAAAATGTGACTACCATATCCGGCAATAGGGACGGGTGAACCATTACCAATAACAATATTTTGTTTAATGCCATTATTGAAATAAGACGAGAAGTTACCTTGCGTGTTGGTCATATGTGAGGTTGCGCCCGAGTCCAGGTACCAGTTCTGGTCAGGATAGTTCTGAGCCAGAGAGTGCATCGCGTTATCCAAATCAGTCGGGGTGTACCTGTGATCAAAGGTGTTGAAGTTTTGAGGGGCAGCTGGGCCTGGGCCGAGAATCCCAGGCTACGGATTGGGCTGGCGCCGATCAGGGGCAGTCGGGTATGGGCTAGGGGGGTTGGGCCAATTAGTATAATTTGCTGGTGGGCTCCAGTTTGTAGATTGGGACTGAGCCCAATGTTGAAGGGCATTCCAAAGGGAAGGAGGAAGGAGATTAGGAGGCCCACGACCCCTACCGGAGTTTTGGCGTCCTCGATTCCGACCCTGGTTACGGTTGCGACCCCGTGAATTTTGGGAGTCATAAGATCTAGGGTCGGTGAAATTCCGTTGTTCGGGTCTCGCAACCGCAGTAGATGGCGAGGCGGCGGTTTTGTTGGGGTTGGAGGCCAAGAGGGCCGAGGCGGAGGCAGACGCGGATTGGGCCGCTTGTTTCGCTTTTCGGGACTCCTCGAGGATGAGCTTCGAACGGGCTTCAAAGAAAGCCGGAAGCGGTTCGGTCTGTTGGAGGAGCATGGCGACGGCATCGTATTGCTCCGTGAGACCAGAGATTAGTTGAAGGACCAAGGTATCGTTTGAGACAGGGGCCCCGACATTGGCAAGTTGATCGGCTAAAGTTTTGAGGGCAGTGCAGTAGGCAGAGACATTGGGAAAGGTCTCCAACTTAGTGTTAGAGAAGGTGTGTTGGAGATGAACTGCCCTAGTGTGTTTGTTGTTGTTAAAGACGCCTTTGAGGGAGGCCCAGGCGTCGGCGACGGTGGCTTTGGGGTCGATGATGGTGCCAAGTATTTCAGGGGATATAGTAGAGTAGATCCACTGTAATACGAGAGCGTCAACACGCTGCCAAACGGAATCGGTGGATGAGGAAGAGGCCGTACCATCAGCTTTGGGAGTAAGATGATCATAGCACTCAAACGCCTTGCAGTGAATGGCGAAGAGGGTAGACCAAGTAATGTAGACACTGTTATCCATCTCCAACCTGATCGGAATAAAATTTTTGATGTTAGAGACGGTAACAGCAGGGTGAAGGGCGGTGGAGTCTTTGTCGCCGGCCATGGGTGGGAGGTTGAAGAAAATCAGAGATCGAGGAAGGAGAAGGGTGATGGACGGCTAGGGTTTAGAGGCTCGTGATACCATAAAGGATTGTATCAATTCTGTGTATCTCATTCCTCCACCAAGGGGCAATATATATAATACAAGAATATAAGAATCCTAATTCTAGAGGGATTCTCTGCGATTCTATACAATAATTACCAAACAAAACGTAATCATCTAATCGTGGCAAATATATGTGAAATATATGCTATTAATTACAATTGAGAAAAGGCTTTGGATAAGGCCTCTAGTCGATTTCGATCTAGGGCTCCTATGCCAATCCTTAACTTGTTTATCAAGTCTTTTAAACCTATATATAGACCCTCTGGGTTTAAGGTTTAGCTGCTGCTTTTATCTGATAAAAGGCAAACCCTAATTCTCTCTCTCTCTTCTCTCTCGAATTCGGCAACAAGAAAACCTAAGGGGGGTTTCGGTTCTTGTGTGGTTCGACCAAGGCCAACTTGAGTGGAGGTGTTCGTGATCAAAGTGCTAGCACATAGCATTGGTGTGTCGTGTGTGCGATCGTAGAGGGATTTGCTTTAAATCCTCCAAGAGATCAAGTCAATCCGAGCTCATAAGGTAAACATGTTCTATCCGGTTAGTTAGATTAATTCATAGGTTTCTTTCCGCTGCGTACTCGTGAGATAATTTGTTATATGACCCAACACAATCTTCAATGCAAGCCATATTAAACTATGATAACGAGATAGGAACAACTCAGAAAGTTCCTAAGTTGCTTAGGTTGGAGGATTATGAGAATTGGAAGCAACGATTTGAATCGTTCATAAATGCTCTTGACATTGATTTATGGATTTCCATTGAACAAGATTATACATATCCTCAGATAAATGGACAACCGATTGCACGAAGTGATCTTGATGAAGATCAAAGAAAAGTTTATGCCCGGGAAAAGAAATGTTATGGAAATCTCACAATGGCACTACCAAGAGAGCTTCTACATCAATTCAAAAATTGCACAACATCAAAAACTTTGTGGGATGCATTGAAAGATAGGTGTGCAGGAAACGAGCAATATAAGAAAAGTCGAAAGAAAGTTTTGTTAAAAGAATTGGACAACTTTCAGCATTGTGACAAAGAAAGTATTGCTGACTTGATTTCTAGTTTTCACATCTGATCAATGAACTTGAGGTTGTTGGAGTCAAGAAAGAAAAGGAGGAATTGAAAGAAAAATTTCTGGAATCTCTACCCGAAAAGTGGGAGAACTTTGTTATGATGCTTACTAATGATCCAAATTACTCCAGTTGGTAATTCAATCAAGTGTTAAGCAAATTACAAGCTCGGGAAATGGAATTACTTGTGAAAAAGTCAGCAACTCCAACAGTTCAGAATTCTGAGATATATTTTGGAGAGAATTCTGCTACGGCGCATGCTAAAACTAAATCACACTCTATTTCAAGCAGTAATCCACCAGTAAAAGCATTTTTTGCTGGAAAGTCTAAAAATACTTGAAGTTCTTCGGGTTGCAGTTTTACCATTCCTGATAGATCATCAAGCAAGTCTATTTCTAATCAAGCAACCGAAGATCTAGCTGCTTTGTTGGGTGCTTTTGTATCATCTTCATCTGGTTGCATATTTAGTCAAATTGGTAATTCTGGTTTGGTTCCAGACGATCTAATACAGATGGATGAGGATCAGTTAAATAAATAAGATTTGGATTGGCTGTTGGCTATGATTGCTGAAAGAGAAAGACGGTTTATAGGCAAACACGGAAAGGATTCTATCATGGGTGAATTTAGAGGCACAAAACTGGGTTTAGACAAGTCTAAACTAAAATGTTACAAATGTTCTAGTTTGGGACATTTTGCTCGAGAATGCAAGCTATCTTCTTCTAAACCAAGTACTTCGGATAAGCAGGATCACAATAAAGAAGTTAAAGCTATGATCTCTCAAACTAATGAAGATTATGACTGGGCTAAAGATTGTCCAGATGAATCTGCATTTTTAGCATGTATTGAGGATGAATCGAGTGGATATGCATCTGAGACAACTACATCTGAAATATGTGATTCTGAAGTTAGTGGGTATGAATCGACTTGTGAATTTTGTAATCAGAAAGATAGAAAACTTCAGGAATTGGTTCAAGAAAAGGAAAAGTTAGTAGTTGATAGGGTGAAGCTTGAAGAAGAGTTAGAAAGTTATAAACAGAAGTGTGAAATTTCTGATGGCATTTTCAAGATGAATGAGAAGTTACTCCGAGAGAAGAGTCTATCATTGGAAGAGTTAGAAGACCTTCGGAAACAGGTGTCAGAAGGTAGTATTCAGAATGATCATCAAAAGTCACAACTTAAACATGAGAATGATGAGTTCATGACAAATATTGTCAAGTTCACTGCTGTCAATGAAAAGTTGGTAAAAGAAGTTGAGGAATATAAGTTTAAAGCTAAAGATGTGAGTGAAGATTTTGAGAATCTAATTCAAAAGTCCACAGCAAGGGTGGTAGCTCTTAAAGCATCTAATGATGAACTTCAAAAAGCATTCGATGAAGTTACTGCTGATAGAACTCATATCAAATTGTTCAGTCGGAACTGACAGATACAATTTTTACTCTGAAGAAAGACAAAAGCTTGTTAACCAAAAATGTTGAGATCTATAAGGAAAGAGTGGATAAAATTACAAAAGAAGTGCTTGCTGCTCATGATGGTATGAGAAGAGAAAAATCATTAGTTAACAGCACATCTGAGAAACTGATTCAATCAGAAAAGGTTCTTGCTGAAGCTCAAAAGACCATTGCCGATTTGAATGTTGAAATCTTGGATCTAAATCGTCAATTGCATAACTTGAAGAATTCTCATTCTTTTGCAAGTTATTTGTGTCAAGACGATAATTTCAAGAAGGTATTTGGAGGTGATGATTTCAACCAAATTCCACATCCAATGATTCAAACAGAGTCTATTGTTGATTTGAGTCCTTCGCCTACAAAGCAAGATTATTCTGAATTAGTTGCTAAAACTTCTGATTTGAAGGCATCAAAGAAATCAAAGAAGGTGATAGACGCAGAAGAAAGTTTGGTTGATAAAACACCACCATCGTTTATTTCTCATGGGTTTATGTCAGAAGAGGGAATTCTTTCAGCTGGCAAAATAATTGAAAAAGATGGAAAAGAGTTGAATGAAGCCGAAGTTGCTGCAAAGTTGGTTCAAGCTAGCAAATTAAAAGACATTAAAGCTTCATTTAACCAAGTTGCTAAATCTGGTCCTTCAAGTTCTCAAATAGATCTATCCAAGTTACCTGGTTACAAACAAGCTGGGTTGGGAAGTGAAGGCAAGAAGGTTACAAAGCAAAAGAACATGCCAAAGAAAGCAAAGAAAGATACAAACTTGGATCAAATATATCATCTGGCTCAAGTATTCATTTCAACGATGGAGAAAGGATTTGGGGGACAGCAAAAGAAGAAAGTTTCATATGAAAGTTCCCCGAACGAATTGTCTTCATCAGGTTCTAACACTATGCTTCAAAGTCCTACATCGAAATGGGTACATTCTAATCGATTTCAAGTTTTTGATGATATTTCTGATGAGTCTTAATTTTCTGATAAATGTCATCCAGTTCAGGTCAAGCCACAATTTAAACGATCATATCGTTTGTGCTATCAATGTCGCCGAAAGGGACATACGGCACAAGATTGTCCTGAAATTGCAAAACGTTCTTTTTTAAACAAATCTGCCACAATTATTGATGAATTAGGCAGAATTTTTACTGAGTCAACACCGTCCAACACTAAGTCGAAAAAGGAAAAATTTTTTAAATTTGATTCGAGTGTGGGTGGTTCATCATGTGATGATGACTCAGTTAAAAATGAAAAAACAACAATGCAGTGGCGACCTAAGGTGGTCAGCAAAGCTGCAACTGATTTTATGGAAGACACTGGTCGACCAGAAGCTGTGTGCTTCGGGTCATTTGAATACTAATCTTTTAACCAGTGTGCAGGTTTCTTCAAGAAGACCTGTCGGTGATTGTGAAGTTCAAGCTTCAAGAAGTTGCTGATAGTGGGGTTTCCTGCTTAACTTAAATTAAATGCTTCATATTTCAAACCTGAAAGTTTTTCTGAAAGCTTAAACTGAACAGGTATCAGTATCGATTGGTCAATTTTCTTTCTTTAATGCATTTTGTTTGTAGTTTAGGGGGGGACAATTGAAAAACCAAAAATAGTGTCTTTGTGTTTTTGTTAAAATGAAAATCCAAAAATAGAGTTTTCATTTTAAGGGGGAGAAAATGAAAAATACAAAAACATCTCGAAAAATGGAAAAATACAAAAACATTGAAAAATGAGAAATTGATCCGACATGTTTGGGAAATGATGGTACATTGGCTTACGTGTCTAGCTCATGGATAAACTAGATGAAAAAGCATAAAGAGCATTGTTCGATGTGCTTGGTAGGCTCGGCATTAAATCAGAAAGTATTTAGATGTGATAAACATTAAAATACTAATGCTTGACCAAGTGGACAACATCTTGATGCATATCTCATGATATCAAGAAACAAATATGTGAAAGAGAAAATGAGAAGTCACTGTGTATACATGTGTTCATTTTGCAAAGATTTAAACTTGTTTGAGTTTCTTTATTTTTGTCAAACGATCGGACTTTCTTTGCGTATCGAAAGATCGACCTGATTGTTGTTCGTTTGACGTTCTGCTTTATTTTCTTTGGTGTTTCGTATAACTCATCGGACTTTCTTTGCGTGTACGGGAGTACCGACCTGATTGTTGTTGGGTTATACAATTTCAACTTGTTTTATTTTCTTATTTTGTTAAATCCGATGCCTTATCTGCGTATCGAAAGATCGACCTTAAGGTAGACGATTTAACGTTCTTATTTCTTTTTGCATGGAACACAGTTGACTGATTCATGATTACAATCATTATGTGACTAAATCACAAATGAAATCACAAAGTGTGATATAAAAGCAAAAACATATCTGATTATGTCTGATAGTGTGGGGTACACTGGTCAAAGCAAACCTAATCAATTCAATAACATATCCAGATGTTATGAGTATGATTGTGCCTGAGTTTAAGATGGACAAATTATACCAGTAATCGACATGACTTGTGTGCTGAACTAATTGAAATTGAAGTATAGTTCACCATGTTATGACCAATATGATCCCAAGTTGTGATCTTTCTTGCAAAAGACAAAAATAGTGTGTGATTCAGTATTTCATTTCTGTATTGCATTTATGTGTCTTATATGAAAATTCAAAAAGATTTTAGGTGTGTTTTAGCATAATCTTAGAAAAATCAAAAAGATTTTCATTGTGTTTTGATATAAAGTTTCAAAAAGACAAAAATATTTTGTTTCTTATTTGTTTTCGACCGATCGATATAATGATACAAAATTCAAAATTCAAATTTACATCTTGGAT
>JBCNJP010005224.1:0-16717 GCA_039602395.1 Deinandra increscens subsp. villosa | reverse complement strand
AAAAAAAATCACTAACCCAAATTCATTGATCAGTTCCTATTCCCTCTCACCAAAATTTTATCACCAAAACGATTCATCACTCTCTTCTTCCCTACCACTGAAAATTCCTCTACAGGATTCATCACACTATCATCTTCATGAGATCACTACCTAATTCTCGTCAGTATTAATTTCACTGTCATCTTCAGAAGATCATTTTGTTCATTCTCTATTTATTTCATCTAATTAATTATTCCATCGCATTTATTTCATTCTCTATTTATTTCATTTCAGGATTCATCTAGCTCATTTAAAAATGGATCATGAATTCGAAGCAGGTGAACAATTGAAGGATCTTACTTATAACAGTGAATTCGAATACAATGATGATTCTTCACAAGCGAGTGAAAAAAGATGAAATGGATAACAATGATGATCATTATTCACTACAGAGTGAAGAAGATGAAATGGATAACAATGATGCCCACGTTGACAATCATGATGCCCAACTCGACAATGATGCCCAACTCGACAATGATGCCGAAATTACTGAGAATGAGGAAGCTACAACCTCTGCTCCCCAAGCAAACAAGAGGGGGTTGACGCGGTTGGCAAAGTGGCGTGCCAAATTTGAGAAAAATGGTGGGGAAAATGGCCACTAACATTTGATGCGCTGGGAAGGGTTGGCGGGGTGCATAGACCAAAATTTTCGAGTTTTTTGGGAGACATTGCAAGGTCAGAGGTCGGATTGAGGTATCTAAAATGGAAGAAGGTGCCAAAAGAGGACAAGAACAAGATGTGGGCAGGGATTCAGGTTATGAAACAGATTAAACATTTTCTCATATTAAGTTTGTTAAGTTATTGAATTCCATACATGTGACTAAAACATCATGTCATATGTTTCTCAGCAATTATTCGAAATTGATGACTGTTGAAGGGGTCCTATAATGGTACGGCTTGGTGGGTTGCTAAGGACTTTTAGAAGAATCATGTTCAAGAAACACGTTTGTCCCAACCTAGCAAAACCCACCGTGCTTGAGAAAGTTCCAAAGATGTATCGCGCTATTGTGAATAAAGAAAACTGGGACATATTTGTAGCATATACAAAATCTGACGAACTCAAGGTTTTTATTCAATTCAAACTGCAGATTTCATTAATTAGGCTAAGTGTTAATTAATGAGATTATAATTATATATCCTACTTTTCTGTTGGAAAGGTTGTGTCAAAGAGTGCAAAAGAGGTTCGAGCACAGTATGTTTATGATCATACAATGGGACGGGGAGGATACGTCTATCTGCAAGAAAAACTGGTAATAAGCTAAGTGTGTTACACCCAGTCATGGTTAAGAACGTGCAATGTATGTTTCAAGTCTATATATATTATTATTATAATACAAGGTACAAAACAAAGAAATTGCAGCTGATGATTGCCCCTCTCGAGCGTTTATGTGGAGGAAAGGAAGTGTAAATAAAGAGGGGGAATACAAAACGCCTGTGGTGAAGGGCGTAGCAGATGATATAGTAAGTTTAATTGCTATATATATACCTAATTATTCACATGTTAAAAATTAACAGGACCTCACTACATTAACTAAATTAATTACTGCAGGCCGAGAATGAAACAAAAATAAATGCGAGATCCGTGAATGTAGAACCCGGAACGGATGCCCTGACATTGGTCCTTGGCAAGGAAAGGGGTGGATACCTAAAAGGTATTGGGTATGGAGTGACTTCCCGTGGATATTGGCAAGGTGCTCCAAAAGGGCGATCGAAAAAACAGATCGAAAAACTTGAGGCGGAACTAAAAAATGAAAATCAGCTGCGTGAGAAAAAGGATCAAGAGGTTGAGCACCTCACTGATATGGTTAAAGCACAGCATGAAAAATTTGATAAGCTTACGGAGTTTATGCACCTCATGATTCAAGATAAACAAGTTAAAGCGGTAAATTCTGTAAGGGACAAATTATATATATACCTATAAGTAATTATATTATATATACATTACTTTTTATCAATTAATTTTATAAATCATTAAATCATTTCGTAGGTAAAGTCCGCGGAGGCGCCTCTTACTACAACTGTAAGATCTAACAGTTGTGATCAGCATTCCAATGTAAATACAACGGTAATTAAGTATTATTGCTGATATGATCAATCTCCAATGAGCGCATATTTATTAATTAATTAACTAATTGAATTAATTGTACGTAGGACATGATCAATTCCGCGCACAATACATCGCGGAAACAATCTACTCCATCAAACTCATCTCAAAGGTCGATCGATAAGGTACGGATTTGAAACAGTTCTGAATTTGAGTTGATCTGGAAGATTCTAGTTCATCTGGATCAACATGCGTCTCTAGTTATAGTTCATCCGGATAGTTAGAGTTCATCCGGATAGTTAAAGTTCCTCAGGATAGGTAAGGTTCATCAGGATAGTAAAAAGTTCATTAGGATAGTTAGAGTTCATCGGGATAGTTAGAGTTGATCCGGAAGATTCTAGTTCATCTAGATGATTATGCGTCTCTAGTTATAGTTCACCGTGTTGGTTATAGTTCATCCGGATAGTTAAAGTTCACCAGTATAGGTAAAGTTCATCAGGATAGTTAAAGTTCATCGGGATAGTTAGAGTTGTTCCGGAATATAATTAATAACTAACTGTTCCGGCTATGATAAGTTTGTACTTCATCCGAATGGTTATCTGGATAGTTAACTAATGTTTAGCCGGTTATGATCGATATGATTTTATTAATTAATTAAATTGTAGGTCTGTTCTGCGACTCTATCACAACACACTCCTACATCTACAACAGTGTCGCAAAAGGAAAGGGTAACTATTTTAATTTACACAGTTGTGTACTTCCCTTATAACTAATTGTTATATGATCATTTAATTAAATGCTGATGCTGTCTTAATTAGGGGAAAAGGAGAAAAATAACAGAAGCAACAGCTGTTGCAGCCAGTACTGCTGGGGCATCAGAGCAGGAAGTGGTATATATATATAATTAAGGATTTGACAAATCGCTTTGACGTTATTGTTAATTAATATATATGTTACTAATCAGTTAATTACATGGTGTCAATTTAGGAAAAGAATAAGAGACATGCAAAACAAGTAAAACCTGCAGCTCGTAAAGTACCTCCAAAGAAGAGTGATCGGTTAGAAAAACCAAATAATTATGATGCCATTGCAGATCCTATCGATCAGCCAGTAATCCAAGAGGTATATAGATTAGTATATACCACAATTTTTTATTCTATTTTTTGACTTTAATTAATTAATTGTTAATATATATCTGCTATAATTAATATTATTATTATTATGTCACTTACCTCCTGGTTACCGTAGAATTAAAGTTTATCAGGTCAATAAGGGTGCAACATTTTACCATTCCCAGTAGATGGTAAAACAATGCTTTCGCAGGTTGAAAATAAATATATTATTGCATGGCCGATGAAACGAATGATCTTTCATTTTAATAACAAGTCAGATAAATCACAGCCGGTTGATCACTCTACGGTTCAAAAAGTACTGGAACAACCACAGGTAATTACTACATTAGTTAATCATATCCGCTATAATTAATTAACTATATATATATATATATATATATATATATATATATATATATCTGATCGGTTTTATTTGTCATTTTCCAGGTAAATAATGATCGGAAAAAGATGCCGAAAGTGTACTTAAAACCAAACCAACTGACTCAAGATCTGATAAACAGAAAACTTATTACAAAGAACCAGCAGAAGTAGCTGATGAGCACGGACAAGAAATTATAATTAATTATTATACAAATTAAACTTTGATTAGTGTATGTTATTTTTTGAACGGCATTTGATTAGTGTATGTACATTAATATTTAATTATAATATGATTTTAAGGTTTCTCTATATTAATTAATATGCAGTTTAATTAATTGTAATTAAGAAAATATATAATACCAAAGGCCACACTTTTGATATTTTAACGTGGCCGTTGCCACCCTTTGGCCACGCGTATTGGGACAAAATATCTGATTTCAACTACCATTTGGCCACTTTCTTTTTCCAAATATAAGTGGCTAAAACACAAATATACGTGACCATATAATACCAAATGCCACACTTTTTTTATATTTAAACGTGGTCGTTGCCACCATTTGGCCACGCGTATTGGGACAAATTATCATTTCAACTACCCTTTAGCCACTTTTTTTTTCAAATATATGTGGCTAAAACACAAATATACGTGACCATATAATAGCAAAGGCCACGCTTTTTATATATTAATGTGGCCGTTGCCACCCTTTGGCCACGCGTATTGGGACAAAATGTATGATTTCAGCAACCCATTTAGCCACATTTTTTCATATCATATGTGGCTAAAACACAAATATACGTGACCATATAATACCAAAGGTCACGCTATTCATATTTTAACGTGGCGGTTGCCACCCTTTGGCCACGCGTATCGGGACAAAAATTATAATTTCAGCAACCCATTTGGCCATGTTTTTTATAACATATGTGGCTAAAACACAAATATACGTGACCATATAATACCAAAGGCCACGCTTTTGATATTTTAACGTGGCCGTTGCCACCCTTTGGTCACGCGTATTGTGACAAAATGTATGATTTCAGCAACCATTTGGCCACGTATTTTTATAATGTATGTGGCTAAAACACAAATATATGTGACCATATAATACCAAAGGCCACGTTAAACAAACACATGTGGCCGTTGGGACCCTTTGGCCACGCTTTCCAGAAGAATTGTTTGATTACAACAATAAATATTGGTACCCTTTAGCCACGCTTATAGGTGGCTTCAGCCACTGATATTGTAACGTGGCCGTAGGGTACATAAGGTGACGGGACCTTTGGTGCCGATTGGAATGGAAAAAAAAACGTGACCAAACACCTTTGGTCACGGTTTTTTTCCGTGGCCAAAGGTGAATTTTGACGTAGTGTTTTTGTTTTTCTTTCTCAATCATTTCTCGTTGCTCCGGACTCAAGTTCGTTGTATCCATGCCGATAAGACGGAATTGTTGAAGACGTAATTTATTCTCACGCAATTGGGTTCTTTTTTCATGCTCCGCGTTAAACCTCGACATTTGCGCGTTCATTTTCTCGTCCATTTGAACTCCTTTTCTAGTCAAATTGACTTTTTCTTCCCCACGGGCCTTCGCAAAACCTCTTGTTGTTGAGGTTGCATTTCATCTTCGTCCTCGAACCCCGAACCCTCGGTTTATGTTGCACCGTCCCGTTGAGTTAGATCCCATGGGACTATCACGATCGGTCGAGGAACGCTTCTTACTAGCGTTGGTGACCTCCAATATTTCATCGAATTTTGGAGACGCTTTCAAGATTTGGTAATGTTGAAGAAGAGGTGCCGACTTGTTGTGGTCGTCTTTGTATCGATTAACGGCGATTTGGATCAAATCGGCGTCACTCGCACCGCTTGGACGGGTTCGTTCCACGCACACAAAAATCCCATGGAACTTGGCAACCTTTTTCTTGATGGGGCTCCACTTGCCGCTTATAAGTTTGTCGTTGTTGCGGAATGACGGGAGCTCATCGGGATTCGCGGCCGCCTTCTTGCTAGCATGAAATTTCAAGCTAACTCGATCCCAAAACGCATCTTTAGTTTGCGAGTTACTTATTTAGAAAATATAAATATAGAAAAGTTAGTAGGTGATTTCTAAATTATAATAAAAAACGTCCAAATTTAAATTATGTTTAAAAAATACCATATTTCGGGTCCTCCGATGTATCGATATATGCTCGAATAAGATGTAACATCCTCTTGGGTATCCCATGGCACCCGTCCTTTTTCTTGGAATCTTTCGATCGGTTTTTTCCCTTTACATCGGCCTCTCCGAACCCGCTCCGGCACTTGGGTCTCGGGGATAACCTCCACGTCGTCATCTTCTTGATCGAGATTAGGTGTTTGAAAAATCTTGATTTTGTTGGTTGGGATTCATGGTGTTTTTTTTTTAAAGATTAAAGAAAGAATGGAGTAGAAAAGAAGAGAAAGAAGTATTTAAAAAATTGGAATGTTTTTGAGTTTTTATAGTGGTAAAATAAGTAATTAATGAAAAATTAAAATTTTTAATTTAAATAAACCAACGGTCGAATTTCGGACCGTTCAACGGTCACTTTTGGGTTTTCACGGGCGCCAAACATATGGCGTGGGAGTATGGCGTCGGTCTTCAACGTGTGGGGGAGGGGGGGGGGGGGGGGCGATGTTGGCTCGGTTGGCGACGTTAAAGGTGTTTATGGCCCGCCATGACGCATGTTTACCGGATGGCCTAAATGAAAGTCATTTGTGCATTCAATTTGTATATTGATTAAAAAAGTTATACCATGTTTGTCATTTTCGATTCGTGATTCACTTCCTTGATTTCTGTTACATAACAAATAATATAAGGGCTAAATCGTAATTGTTAAATAGTATGACGTGTGAATATAAATCCGTAACAATATATCATCTACCCGATCGATTGATTTGAGAAATCCTTTTGTCTCTGAATTTTTCTATTCTTCCAATTCTTCTTCTTTTGATCTTGATTACTCTTTGTTCCATAATCAATATGCGAATAGAAAAAGATTGAGAAATATAGGATTTGCAAAGACAAGTTTTATTACTCAAAGGGTATTTGGTCTCAAATTCAAACCTGACGTAAGAGGGTTTTTTCAAGTGGTGGGTTTCCTCCTTGATGTTCCTTAGTAAGTCAAAGCTAGAGTGTCAAATCTAGTATGAACGGTTGCAATCCCGTCTCAGGCTCATTCTGATATTCGAAATTTGAGGTAGTTACAAACGTCGTTCAAAAAATATCATAGTAGAAAAAATATGGAGAAAGATTGAATTTTAAAGGACGAGTAAGATATTTCTCAAATCAATCTATGTTTTCCATCTGTTACTCCATCGTTTATGTCGATGATCTATTGTTACATACTAAAATTCACTCCTCAGACTATTCAAAAATTACGGTTTTACCTCTTATATTTTTTTTTTAGTCAGGTAATAACGATTTCGTCCCACTTCGACTCATGATTCACCGAAAATTAATATGTGTTTTTGGTTGATTTATCGAGTAATATCCGTATACCAAAGGAATTTGTCAGCAGAACCCATTTATATCATTTTTAGTCTTGTAAATGAAAGTGAACTGAACATTTGAGTAAGAAGTTTGTTTATATTTATTTATTTAATTAACAAACCGAACATGAACATAATTTTTTTGTCCATTTAGTTTATTCATTTATGTTTGTGAATGTTCTTTTATTTTGAAATGTCAAAGTTTTCTCGTTATACAAAACCGATACATCTTCTGGTCTCATAACATATATAACTAAAGTTTCATTATATCTTTTTTATAATATACTAATTTTTGGTCACGTGTTATCACCATATTCATTCGCATCACAATTTTCCTGTATCTCTCTCTTCTATTAATACCTACATATCTCCTACTAAAATACAAATAACTTTAGGTTTAAGTAATTAAATTATATAATTAAATATCAAATATATAAATATTCTTATTCTAATAGAGAAAAGATCTATAGAAAACCAACAATTATCCAGAAAACCAAAAAATCAACATTTTTTTCTCTATAATTTCTTCATATATTAATAATTTTCAAAAAGAAATTAAACAAAAAGTCTATTATTTTATTAGCTTTATTTATGAAAAAAAAAAGTTAAAAAAATAAAAAAGTTTTAGTGACTTTTTATTAGTGCATCATGCAATAGTACTAATAGTATTGCATAATGCATTACAATTAAAACTACTTAAAAAGAAGAAACTTAACTTAAATATGGACGTGATTTATATGAATAATGTAAAAAACAAAGATTTGGCATTCATAAACCAATTTTATATTATTGTTGCATAATGCATTATTAATTTCAAGCTAAAATCTGAATTTTATTTTATTTAAAAAAAAACTCAAAAATGTTTTTAAAGTTTTTTCTTTTTCCCGTATTCTTAAAATCATTAAAGAAACATATAAAAAAGTTTTAAAAAATAATTTTTTTCTTGGTTTTTTGGTTTTTTGCAAAATATTGGTTTTCTATAAAACCCGACCCTATTCTAATAATACTTTAAAACTTAATAAATTATATTAAGTTTTTGATTATGTCTTATCCAAAAATACAATTTTATAATTCTTAAATCTCTATTATTTGATATTTATAACTTTTAAATATTCATTATTTCTTATTTCGTCATCGACTAATAACATTTAATGCACATTTCCTGATAGAGATTGTTTACACCGTGTTGCATTTATTCAACTCATATAATATATGAGTTTCTGAGTTTCTAACCTAGTTTTTATAATTTATAATAATCTTGTATGTTAACATATATACCTTTTACATTTAAAATAGAAACATCTAAATTACTAATATAGATTATTTTGTTAATCATTAATATTATCGAATATTTAATGTATTAGACTTTGTGTATGTTTATAAATTTATGTTTGTTTATGTTCCTAAATATTTATGCAATTATGTTCATGATCTAACAATAATTATTTTCTTAATAAATAAACATGAATATGTGAAAAATTCGTTCGACTAATTTTTATGTTCGTGTTCAGTTTATATAAATGAAAAGAAACGAGCATGTTCATATTCATATTCGGTTCGTTTATAGTCAGATTTTTCCTTTATTAGTGGTTGCTAGAGTCAATGTTTTAAAAACCGGTTCGAACCGGCCGGTTCAACCGCGAACCGCCCTCCTCATCGGTTTTTTATATCCCGGTTTTTTTATAATAACCGGACCGGGTTAGACCGGCCGGTTTTCCGGTTTTTTCCGGTTCAACCGGGCCGGTTCAACCAGTTTTCTGATTTTTTTTTTATTTTTTTCTTTATTTTTTTGAGCTTTTTTTTACTTTTTATTATTTTCTAAAGTTTAAAACTTATATTTTCTTATGAAATACATATTTGATATTATTTTTTAGTGGATTATAATTGTATTTTAACTAATTTTGTTGGGGTGTACAAGTTTATTAGCATTTTTAAAAATAAATATATATATCTCTTAACCGGTTCAACCAGCCGGTCTAATCGGTCCGACCGATCAAACCGATCCCGGAAGGTTTTTCGGTTCAACTAAAAAACCGGTTTTTAAAACATTGCCTAGAGTTGATTTCTCTTTCGTCTTTTTGCAAAAGAGGTTATCCGAAGTTTGGAGGTTATATAACATTTAGACCTCTGGCTTTAATTTCTTACAAATTTACATGATTTAATTCTTTTCTTGAACGATTTGTTGGCCTTTTTAGCGAATTGGTCTATTTTATAATCACTATTTAATGATACAAATCCATGTCCTTTTGTAATACTTTAGCTTTTATTTAATGTTATAATTCATATATTTATAAATATAGTTTTAGAACAACTTGATTTGATATGCAAAAAGGTTTAACAACAATGCTTATTAGCGGTTCATCTTCTATCTCTTTATAAATCCCAAAGATAAATAGCAATTCCTTCACATTAAGCCAAAATAAAACCCACGCTTTCTTTCGATCTCTATATAAATCCCAAAGATAAATAGCAATTCCTTCACATTAAGCCAAAATAAAACCCACGCTTTCTTTCGATGTTAAAAGTATCTCCTAATAAATCCCAAAGATAAATAGCAATTGTATATATATACAAAGACAAACCTCGCATATGATTTCGTGCCCAGCCTAAAACTTACATTAAGCAAAAAAAAAAAAACACACTTTCTTTCGATGTTAAAAGTATCGTAATAATCAAAGATTTATTTGTGTTTTTGTATTTTTGATTTTATGCTTCCTCATTTTAATCGAAGTCTTCTCTTAACTAATTCGAAATCCTCTCAACCACATATGTTCATGGTATATATTTACCCATAAAAAGCAAACATACAGGTACTGCCCGAGAGTGCCTCAAGCACTGCCATAAGTTTAGGTAACCTTAAACAAGCTTCAACCCAAGCTATATAACTAGTACATACAGAAAAACTAGATTTTGGATTTAGAAAGTTTAGGTGTTATAATTTGAGGTTCAATAGAAATAATGTTGAAGATTTTAGTTCATTTTTATAATCAAAACGAAACATAAATAGTATCAAAATTGAAATAGGCAAGTCAAACATTAAAGAGTGTTCTAACTTCCAAAGCAACCAAATGGAGTTGTAAAAACAAAAGTTACTAAAAGCAAAGTTTTCCAAGATCTCAAATGCATACATAGTACATTACCAAGATATCTAAGTCATCCTCTGAGCAGCCTCCTTGGCCAAAACCCTCTCCTTGGCCTTCGTTTTCGCCTGAGATTTGGAACCCATTATCCCACCACCCCACTTCTTCCTATACTCCTCATACTTGTCGTTAAAGTTGGCCTAAAACAGAATAAACAAGACCCGTTAAACTCACAGATGTACGTACAATCCAATGCTCCTAAAATTTAAAGAAAACAGTTTAAAAAAAGGAGACAAACCTTAATCGCTTCTAGGATACGGCTAAACTCCATTTTATCTTCGTTTTTCACAGTAGTCAAGCACAGAGCTGCTGCAGTTTTCTGATGGACAATCTGATACATGCAAACAAATTGTTAATCCCAATAATAAAAAATAAAAAAAGATTTAACTGAACTATCCCGCCAGCCTATTTGCCACCATTATTAACAAGAAACTTACAGCTCCTAGTCGAGATTTTCCCTTAACAATGCAGTAAGGGATTTCCATCTTTCTGCACAATGCAGGAAGCCAGACAACCAACTCAATAGGATCAACATCATGAGCAATGATAACCAGTTGGGCCTTGTTCTGTAATTGGATGAGTTACGGTTTTAGGTTACTAAACAGCTATACAAAAAGTACAGAAAGGACTTAGTTTAATTAAAAAGTGTGAGCCAACCTGCTCAATGAGATATGTGACATGATTAAGACCATACTTCACAACAATAGGCTTCTTGGCTTCAACAGTTTTTCCCTCAGACTCGGCAAGTGCTTTTTTCTGGAGGCGGTCCTTTTTAGCCGCCTTATCCTCAGGTCTGTACTTAAGCAGCATCTTGAACAAATTGGTTGCTACAGAGACAAATAATTCAGGAATGGCAAATCAGAAACACTACACTTGTATTATAAAGTAGTAAAAAGGCATTGGCTTACAACAGTTAAACCATTTGGCCATGTTCTCAGAAAAAAAAATTAAACTGGCAAGTATAAGGTTTTCATCTTTGTGAAATAAAGTGGGTAAGTAAAACAATAAATGCCCAACTAAATAAAACAATAAGAAGTGATGACAACTGTTTGTTGAAAATTGAAAGGGTAAAACTTTCATCTTGTAAACTCTCATAAAAAAAGATGGTTAGATAAAACAAGGAACACTTAACAGAAGACTAGCAACCAACAATCAGCTACATTCAAAAGGAAGTTTTAGTGACTGTTTATTAAGATTTGGTTATTGCATATTGAACAAACAAGCAGTTTTAAATGGGTTTGTAACTTTAACTACTAACACTTTACATGATTATAAAAGACCAGAATAAGTCAATCTAAACAGTAATCTTATAATTGCCCAAACCAAAATGCTGTTTTACTAATCAAGTCAAACACCCAACATGTTTAAACGTTTAAGGCCTCTGTTAAGAGGCTATGCTGCAAAAACTTGTAAACAAGCATAACAAACTTCAAATCCATCTCCAGAATAAGGTCTTTTCTAATACTAGCAACAATTTCACAAGAAGAGCTTGCTCAGCAATCACATAATCATTTCCCAGATTTCGTTCAAACAATAAGTCCACATAAACATTTAATAATATCGTTTGTTTATCAGGCTGTATTACAACAAATAAAAATACTGTAAACATGAGAATGATTTAAAGCTTACCGAGATTCTTATCAAGCGTCTTGGTGAACTGGTTCAAAGCCGGTGGGACCTTCAAACGCTGCTTGAGGATCCTCCTCTTCCTCTGAATGCGAACAACTTGCGGCCATCTTACGAACCTATGAACATCCTTCTTCGGAGGTAATGCTCCACCAATTCCGAACTGCTTCGGCCTCTTCTCAAACAACGGATTCACCACCTTCTCCTGGATTCATCATCATACGTGTAAGAATTTCGTCAAAAAAAACAATACTGAATCGTATATAGAAGCTGAAAACCTAATGGATCTGCGAGATCGTACCGTTTTCTTCTTCGTTGCAACTGGCTTTCCACCTTTCTTTGGAGCCTTCAAATGATTAAATCATATGATCAGAAATCAGTAATCAATCAAATAACACCAGAAAAATTAGAAGATTAGATCGAGAGAGAGGGAATTGCAGGCTCTTACCATTTCTGAAAGCTGAGATTGAAGGTCTGGAGACGGCTGCGATGAAAGGGGTTTTTCCGTTTATAAGAAAGACGAGGTTTACAGATATTAGGGTTTGGCGTGTAATGGGTCAAGATCTGGGCTAAGTTGAAAAGGTTTCGTTGGCCCAGAAGACAATCTTCTTCGTTATGTTTGGGCTAGGCCTAACCTAACGTTACCTTATTTGTTGGCTCGTTTACCATCGTAATTTAGACTAGAGGTGGACCATTCGGTTTATCTTTGGAAAATCAGTTCGGGTTCAAACCAAACTGATTCAATCAATACCAGTCAAAACCGGTTCCTAACAAAATCAGTTCGGTTTATAAATCGGTTTGCCGTTAAAATATCAAGAATCGGTACAAACCAATGACCGAAGAGGAACATGAATATATACATTTAACATGAATCTGTCAAAATATTTTTCATTTAACAAAATATATACATGTATCCTCACTAGAAGTCGACAGGAACATGAAAGTTAGATCCCAATGACCGGAGAAGAATCCGTATTCATTGAGTACCTACGCAATTACTTAGTTCAGGCGATGAGTAATAAAAAGAGCTGATAAAACATCAACACGAATCCAAAAAAGTGTAATACGACTTGTATTTATTTTCAAGGCTTTACAATTATGCTTTTATACGTTTGTAGGCATTAAATAAAAAGTGAACTTTATTTATCTATTTTTGTTTGTTTTAAAATAAACTAAAAAATTTGAAAAACCGGCTAGGGACTGGTTTGCATAGGTACTCAATGAATACGGATTTCTCTCCGGTCATTGGGTTCTAACTTTCATGTTCCTGTCGACTTCTAGTGAAGATATATGTATATATTTTGTTGTGTCCAGGTAATCTTTCAATCAAATGAACATCTCTATTGTTGCAGAACATGTCTATACTTTTGATGTAGGTTATGTGATAGAGATGTTTTTTTTTGAATGTTTACCAAAGATTGATAATTCATACTTTTATAGATATCAAACGACAAGACCAATGTTTTAAAACCGGAATTTTTTAACGGACCCGACTTTTATCAAAAAAGGTTCAACCGGTTAATCCGGGTTGACTATTTAAACCTGTAAATTTATGATATACATTTTATAAACTTTCAAATACGAAAAATGTAAATAAAAACTTCAATATAGTTCTAAACAAATTACAATTATCCACAAAAACATCAATATTAGTGTTGATACCTAATATGTGCGTCGTGTGAAGTATCAAGCAATGTACAAGATCAAGTCAAAGTATGTTTGGCCGAACTTGGTCCGAACCTGGAGTTCGGACTGGCCGAACCTGGGTTTCGGACAAGGATCGGCTAGCTAGGTATATATAGTTGTTTGGTCCTTCTAATAGTTAGTTCTGAGCGTGCGAGATTACTGTTAAGTGTGTGTTTCTGAGTGTGTTTCTCTGAGTCTGTTTCTGAGTGTTTACTGATTGTAATTGTTTTTTGTTGATCAATAAATTAATCGGTTAATTACGTTTCGATGTCCGATTAGCTAGATCGAGTAGACGATCCGATGCTCACGCATTTTCAAGTGAAATCAGAGCATTCAGGTTCACTCTACTGATCTGTGGTTGCTATCTTTGGATTTCTGAAACGTTTTTAGTATTTCTCGAGTTTTTATTCGTGTTTTTCATCAGTTCTATCGAGTGTTTGGTGTCAAATTTGTTCCTAAATCACTTTCTATCGGTTTTACTGATCCACAGTAACGAGTTTCGTCAAAATCAGTTCTTTTTCGCGCGTTTTTGAAAAATGAACTCGAGGTTCGGAGTTAACTGTTCAGGTTCGGAGTAACTGCTCCGAACTTCAAGTTCGGTCGACGTTCGGTCCGTGTACGGAGTTGTCTCGGTCGAGGTTCGGTGTGATTCAAGTTCAGAGCTAGATCGGAGGTACTACGAAGTTCGGACAGTTGATCTTGTTTCGGAGCTAGTTCGGACAGAGTTCGGACATTGGTTTTAGGTTCGGACAGAGTTCGGAGGTCAGTGATAGGTTCGGAGCAAGTTCGGCCGGCAGAATTTAAAAATTTTCAAACGATGTCAGAATTTCAAGTGTTTGCTGTGAAAAACCGTATACGGATCGATTCTATGGATGAGACGGAAGTTTTGTCATTGATTCATGTCGAATGATTACATAACGAAGGAGTATACAAACGTTTAAGCTCTGGGGGAGGTCGGACAGAACCTTTCCTCTCAACACACAGACACAAGACAGAAACTTACAAAAAAATACAAAGACGAAACTATTTATACTTCTTCATTCTGTCCGAACTGGGTAACCTCCGAACCTGCTCCGAACTTGGAGTTCGGACCACCTTCGGACAACTCCGAATCTGGAGTTCGGCTGAGGTTCGGACCTCAGTTCATGTTTCCGACAAATCAGTCTGTTTGATAATTCGAACAGTAACGGCCACACAAGGTTTATGCATCAACAAATTCCCCCTTGGACGTTACTGTCGAATCCAGACAATGATCTTCTAGCAATCTTCAGTCAGCTTGCTGCAGACACCTCTATCTTTAGCAAACTCCCCTTGACCGAAGCATCAGGTATGCAGGAAACAATTCGAATCTTGTACAATCTCCACAACCAATAAAATTCCCCCTAACTTCAAGCACAACCATCCAATTGGAACCGGCATGTATGATAATGGTTCACTTCATAAGTTGTATCCGGAAATTGTAAAGACACACGAACATCACTACATCTTGATAATAATCTTCAATCTTCACCGAATTGTAACACATTCTGATCTTTATGAAAACAGACACGATCAACATCTTCAATCACGGAAATTCCCCCTCAGCATCAAATCCATCCCAATATATTACTCTGGTAAACGTATATCTCGTTGCAGACTGGAATCTGACCAAGTCTTTCGACAACTCAAGAAAGTATTGGGCATATAACAGAGAGTTCCAAACCATAATTGAAAACTTTGACATATCAGTTCGCACGAACATCAGAATATACCACATTTCCATGAAGAACAAAAACCACTATCATCCCTGAACTGATTGCTTTTGAATATTCACTTTTTCAATTATAAAACTTTGAAAGTTTTAGGGTCCCCAATTTCCCCCTAAATAAGTGACATATTCAAATCTTCAATATTCTTATGATTCCAACCCCGCATTCTTGTAGTGGAATGATAAACTTAAATAGCCCACAACGAAATCTTTAATCTCATTCAATCTTCAGTTTGTGTAGAAAGATAATCTCCGACAAAGTTCCCAAGTAATCATAACCATGTCTCCGAATCACTGTCCATCATCAGAAACACGTATTCTTGAATCTCTGTCCATCATCAAGAACAATGACTACCCACAAACACATTTCTTGAAATTCGATCACTAACTCGTAACAAGTATCGTAATCTGGATTTTCTTCAAACATAACACCCCACAGCTACCAAATCAAGGGTAAACTCGATAACTGGTCCGCTTCTGTAAAATTCTCACCTAACGGGGGTTCGGGGGCAGCGCCCCTGAGAAGCGGGGTCCAAGGGGCGGCAGCCCCTGGCGGGGTCCAAGGAGCGGCAGCCCCTGACGGGGTCCAAGGGGCAGAGCCCCTGGCTGGGGCCGTGCTGCCAGGTCAGCACGAAAAAAATTTTCTTGAACAAAAGTGCTTCATCAAAAATGCATCCGAGTTCGTCCGAACCTTGTCCGAACTACCTCCGAACCCGATCCTCCGAACCCTCTCCGAAACTGACCTTCGGACCTAGTCCGAACCTGACCTTCGGAACCTCCTCCGAACCTGACCTTCGGACGTCCGAACCTGGAGTTCGGAGCGGTTATTTTTCAGATCTGTTCTTCGGCCGAACATTGTCCGAACTCGAACTGGAAATTTTTGAAATCGAACCGGACTCAGAATTTGATCGAATTTGAACATCCAGATGCTTCTGTTAGGTAAAAACATGACTCAGAAAGACTCGATTGATCAAAAACCAATCAGAAACACTTTCAATCATCCCTAACCGAAGGTTTAACGTCTCGAAATGAAGAAAAACGATAGATTTCGACCATAGAAAGAGCCAACAACTCTGATACCAACTGAAAAACCGTATACGGATCGATTCTATGGATGAGACGGAAGTTTTGTCATTGATTCATGTCGAATGATTACATAACGAAGGAGTATACAAACGTTTAAGCTCTGGGGGAGGTCGGACAGAACCTCCCCTCTCAACACACAGACACAAGACAGAAACTTACAAAGAAATACAAAGACGAAACTATTTATACTTCTTCATTCTGTCCGAACTGGGTAACCTCCGAACCTGCTCCGAACTTCCTCCGAACTTGGAGTTCGGACCACCTTCGGACAACTCCGAATCTGGAGTTCGGCTGAGGTTCGGACCTCAGTTCATGTTTCCGACAAATCAGTCTGTTTGACAATTCGAACAGTAA
>JBCNJP010005223.1:0-12386 GCA_039602395.1 Deinandra increscens subsp. villosa | reverse complement strand
ACATGACGATCAGGAACCATGTATCAACATAATTCAGTAGAGGAAGATGGAGGGTCGGGTTGATGCGAAGGTTGTGAGGATGAGGATAGGTTTTGTTGTTGAATTTCGGAGTGAGGGGTGATAACGACGAGAGGAGGATTATCATTTGCTTCAGCAAGGATAGGAAGGTTGAATGACTTGAACAGAGTATCTGAATCATAAAACCATTCTGGTCCAGACCCGGTGTTGGGAGAGTTTGATTCTTGCCAGTCAACGTAGTAGGATTCCTGCACAATTCGAGTTCGTTTGTTATATACTCTATAAGCTTTTTGTGAAGAAGAATACCCCATGAAGAAACATTCGTCAGAGACAGATCCAAATTTCGTAATTTGAGCTTCGGTATTCAGCAATGTCGGGACTCAGTCTTTTAAACCATGCAACCTAGGATGGGAAACTAAACATATATATCTTTTAAGATCACTGCACTTTCATTGGAGGTCATAAGTTTAGGTCGAGCCTACCGAGCATATCACCGTGGAGCTTGCCTTTCACTTCCGCCTTACGCGTGTCAGCCATCTCCAACCCGGTCATTCATTTTACTTCCCCTAAACTTCTCAAAAACAAGACACAAACAATTAAACACAAACAATTAAAAATTGAAAAGCACACTATTTTTGAGGGGTCAACTTTTTCTTCATCTTTACATTTCTTCCCCTTGCTTTTTGATTTTTAATGTCACAATTTTGTGAACATCATTTTTTCAAAATATATTTTTTTAAAACAATAAAGATAAAACACACAAACACACTTAAAAGAACAAAACACAAAATTTTGAAGACATCTGGCCAAGCTAACTTTCAAAGTATTGATTTTGAAAATTTTAGAAAATTGGGTTTCATGACATGCACGCGTTATTTCATTTGAGGTCAAACACATAATCAATCAACTGCTCAATTAAAACTTTAATGAAGTGGGTTTGACTCAAAAGACCCTTTGTTGCCTCATCATTCAAACAACCAAGTTAAGAACAGTACCTTTCATGCTGATTTTGACATTTTACCTCTCAAAGAGACATACCTTCCATTGTATAGATTACTTGACATGACATGAAGATACGTCTCCTAAACTGTGCCTGGAACAATCACTTATCAACAAACAAATTAGTAATAAAACCGTTAGTGATAATCCTCCTTGACTGTTCCTGCACAGAGTGAGAGATTAGTTAGCCATTGGTACCCAGGCCATTGTTTTTCTGGGTACACCTGAGGAATCAATAAAGGATACTTCTTGTAAGAACATCCCCTTTGAAAAATCAGGAAGTTGGGATGAAGCTGCCTTGATTTTTGGTTTCCAAATTCCAGGTGATTTAACATTTGTTTTAGTCACTATTGGAGTTGTGACTTTAGGTATTTCAACCTTCTTTGTTTTAGATTCATTTTTCAAAACAGTTTTTGTTTTAGTCACCTTTTGAGTTGTGACTTTAGGTATTTCAACCTTCTTCGTTTTAGCTTCATTTTTTAAAACAGTTTTAGTTACCTTGGGAGGGGTAACTTTGGGCTTCTCAAGCTTTGGTTGTTTTGAAAATGGTTTCTTCACCTGTTTTTGGAAATTTTGGTAGCTTGGAAAGCTGTTGTTTTGATTCAAAGATTTTCTTTCAGCTTTGGCAGCACCCCAATGTTGATCAGAGGGTTTAACCTTAGGAGTAACAGTCTTCATTGCCTTAGGTTTTTCCACCTTCATGGGCTTAGACTTCACAGACTCCTGAGATGAAACCCTTTGAGTTTTCGGATAATAGGGTTCATAGGGGCGATACAGACAGTTTCTAGCAATATGACCAGCAATGCCACAATTAAAGCAAGTCTGCTTCTTTAGATAGAAGTCAGACGTGTACCCATTTGTTTTTGGTGGCAGATATGGAGCTGGTTTGCCTTGTGTCTGCTTCTTTGCTTTGACTGCTGCTTCAGATTTGACTTTCTGCAGGTTCCTTGAAGCCTGAGTAGAACCTGTCCTCATCGTCTTTGTGCTCTCTGGATTTCCTGATGAAGAAGCACCATTCTTGCAATTACAACAACAACTGCATGATCCAACTGAAGAAATGGGAGACACAACTACTCCCTTTAGTTTTTCATTCTTCACTCCAGCTGTTTGCTTCATACTCGGATGCTTAATGGTGATCTTTGGCTTCTCAACTTTAGCTTCACTGATCACTCCATCAGTTAGTCCCTTGAACTTGGAGGAGAAGGATGGTAAGTCATACCCAACATCTGGTTCTTGGTCAAACATAGATCCAGATGTCATAAAGATCTTCCCCTCAGGCCGTGTTGTCAAGATCACCTTTTCCCTTTTGACTTCGTCAACAACCTTGAAGCATGGGGTTTCAATTTTAGGGTATGGTTTCAACTCTACCCCAACATCATCAGACTTGGAATTATGACATCTGTTATACTCCTGGCACTCAGCATCATCTCTGATACGTCCTCTATTCTCCCTTCACCATATGTCATGTTTGCCTCGTTGTCTATTTCCTCTTGAGTCAATGGTGTAGTTCCAACCAAGACACTATCAATAGGAGGAGCAGCTTCTTTATAATCTGACTTGGTTCGTTCAACTTGATCCTCACTAAGAAGTATTCCTATAATGTCTCTGGGAACTGGTGGAGGAATAATGTTGTTTGCAGCCAAGGCCTTATCAGTCTTTTCTGATCCAAATCCAGGTGTGTGTTTCCCAACTTGACCAGTCACAACAGCATGTGACAATTCCTTTCCAGCATCAAGCATTCTTTTGCTCCTCATTTGATTCATATCAAGCTTAACCTGCATCTCATTGTTCTTATGCTTCAGGTCATCTATCTGCTTACTTAGCTCAGCTATCTCTAACTTAGCGTTGTCATACAAATAGGCGTTCTCAGTTGCAAGGTTCTTATATTTTGCTATGTCTAGTTTCTGAGCTTTTACCTTATCCTCATTCTTTTGCCATCTACCCTTGAATGAACTCCTCTCGCATTTTGTCTCAAACAATTCTGACTGAAGATTTTTACACATTTGTCTAAGTTCAGGAATTATCCGAGCACAAGTAGGATTGGGGCATATCTCAGCATCTTCGTCCTCAAGTATATTCTTTTCTTCAACCACTGAACTCATTTTCTTACTTTAGGTAAGCAGCTTCTGAAAATCTTGAAAATCGGCAAAACCGGCAAAATTGGCAAAAGTACTATTCAAAGAATAGTGTCAAAAACTTAAAACTGAAAAACGGAGGCCTTCGGAGTGGAATTTGGGGGTCGAAACGAGCTCCCCTGGACATTAGTCTGGGGTAAATCTGGGGCTTGTTGTCACGAACGTCGTGTTAAAATTTGAGCTTCTAACTCCAAACGAGTCAAAAGTTACGCCCGTTTTCGTGAAAGTGTGAAATAATGACTTTTTGCCGCAAAACCTGTTCTCGATCGTAAACCCTGTTTCCGATCGTAATCCCTATTTACGATCGTAATCACCTGTTTACGATTCTGACACGCACTGGTCGTAAACTCTCGATCGTAAACGCCGTTTCCGATAACCTTCAGTCGTAAACTCCGATCCCGATTGAACAAATCGTAAACACGTTTCCGACAGGTTGAAATCGTAAACACTCAAAGCTCCATACTTTAAGTCGTAAACTCAGATTTTCTGATCGTAAACACTCAAAAACTGCTTCTTGAAATCGTAATCTCGATTTCGATGAAGATCACCAAGAATACCCAGTCGTAAACACCCGAAAATACCCAGAAAATGATCGTAAACTCAGAAAACAGCAGCAGATGGGTCGTAAACGCGAAGAACAGCTCCAAACCTTCAAAAAATCGAACCTTCTTTCAGCAAAAACTTGAATCCAATACCGTGAGAACCTCGAATCAGTGATTCTTGGCTCTGATACCAATTGTAGGTCCGGAAATCTCCCAAACACACGATATTTCTATCACAAACGAGTGCGGAATCCTCGTAGGTGATTGATTCAAGAAGAAAGTAGAAGAGAACACAATGAATACGATGATTCAAACGATAAAAACTTGATCTTTGCACACAAGAAACCTTGTCGGGTACAAAACAGTAAATCGTAAACACACTCTCTCGGGTTTACGATCGTAATCACCAATGGATCGTAAACACCTTGGCTCCTCTTCTCTAAATCGTAAACTCTAGCCCCCACAATGAGGAGGTCAAGTGGTCTATATATAGACCACCATTGGGTTTACTATTGGGCCCCTTTTGGATCATAAACCCAATAGTAAACCCAAGCCCAATCATAAACTAGCCTAAATACAATAACAAACTAGCCTATGATTCTAATGAAACCCTCTAAGCCTAGCTCAAACTATTTAATATTACAAGCCTCATAATCTAGCCTCAACAAAACTCAACCAGCTTAAGTTCAGAATCCCGATGTGTATTTTGGTGAGAATGCTTCAATCGTGCATGAAAAGGCAAAAGCTAGCTCAAATCCACCAACTACTGCATTTTATGTGGAGAATACTTCGAGTGGTCATGCAAGTATGTCTCGGGGTTCTTCAAGTGAAAGCTATACTAACAAAGCCGCAGTAACGTATCCAGTTTATTCGAATCAATCCTCCTCCTCTCCTCCATCTAATCAAAGTGCATTTTCAGCTAAGACTACAAATGATTTTATGGCACTATTTTCGGCAATGGTTTCTTCATATGATGGAGTGGTAGCAGGAAAATTGACTAGTGTTGAGCTCACAGATGAAGATTATGAGCAAATCGACCCTGATGACTTAGAACTCATGGATATCAACTGGTCAATGGCTATGCTCGTCAGAAGGGGTAAAAAGTTTATGCAAAGAATCAGGTCGTAAAGATTTAAATCCGGAAGGAAAGCTTGCATTCGACAAATCCAGAGTTCGTTGCTATAATTGTCAGAATTATGGTCACTTCGCAAAGGAATGCAAGTATGCAAAGAAGCAAGAAATGTCAAAATTATTTCAGAAGTATGCAGCTCAGAGTTCAAAAGCATTAGGAAGCAATTCTACTCCATCAAGTTCAAATGAAAATGCTTCGAATCAAGATTCTAAAGCTTTGGTTTCTCAAGCTAGAGAAAGCTATGACTGGGGAGCAGATTATCCTGATGAGTCTGCCTTGCTGTGTACTGAAGAAAGAGATATGAAACTTGAAGATGATCCTGACCTTCCAGGTGAAGACTTCTTTGCTGAAGGCCAGCAAGCCTTTATGGCTAACATTCAGGTTGATTCTAAACCCTGCGAACACTGCATGACCTCTGCTAATAAATTGAAAGAACTTTCTGATGAAAAAGTCATGTATCATGATAAATACATGTTAGCAGAAGAGAACACTAAAATATATAAACAAAGGTGGGAGGCCGTTAAGGCTGAACTAAAAAGAGAACATGCTTCGACTTTGAGCACCAAAACTGAATTAAACAACAAAACTGAAGACTACATCTTTTGTGAAAAGAAGCTTGCAGAAGCTAATGCTAAAATTTCTGAATTGAACATTGAAATTTTAGATCTTAAGAGACAACTTGAGAATTTTAAAAACTCATCTTCCTTTGCAAGTTTTCTTTGCAAAGATGAAACTCTAAAAGAGGTGTTTAAAGACTCAAAGTGCAATTCAGTTCCACCCCCAATTGTGCATGGTTTGGAACCGACAGACACAGAGATCAAACCATCGATTGTGTTTGATTACTCAAAGTTCACTGAGAACTTGATGGGCAATTCGGACAAACACAAAGGCACCTATAAAAAGAAATATGTCAAAAATGTGTCTAAGACAAATGTGGATGCTCTCAAATCCAACGAGTCAACTGATTCTGTAGATGACAAATCAACTGGTTCTGTCAAATTAACACCTTTGGATCAAGCTGTTAAGATAAAAGAAACTGAGAAGAAAATGAAAACCTTTGAAAAAGAAATTTTTGCTAAAGGCTCAGATCTCTTTTAGGAAAAAGATTTAGTAACAGCTAGCAACACAACCACACCGGATGTTAATGCAATTCCGGTTGCTCCTCCAAAGTCTGTCAAGTATAGTGGTATTGGTTATGGATCAGTTTCTAAAAAATCTGTGGTCAATCAAAAGAAACCTCAGGTTAGTCAGAAAAATGATAAGAAATAAAAAGGCAAAATGGAAACTGGTGAGTCATCTTAGAAAATCAGAATGTATTGTCTTAAAGGTAGTTACCATGTTTTTTCTGATGAGATGTTTCCACTATGCTGTGTTGATCCAAACCGTGTTGCGAAGGTGTTTTATGTTGATTCCGAGGAGAATGGTGAGTCAGATCATGGTAGTGGAGAAAGTGGATCGTTGCTCAAGTTAAGAACGAGTCCAAATGATCAGGATACTCAAAAGTCAAACACTCAGACATTTGTTTCCAAACCAAAAACTTCTAAATACTTACCGAAGAGTTCTTACAACTCTGATGAACAAATCAAAGCACAAAAGATAAAACCAAAAGGATATGCTGATCGATGTGGAGTTGATGACTATGGTTTTTATAACCAATTTGGGTATGTTACTCCTAGGTTTAAATCTCTTCCATAACATAAGTCTCAAAGATTTAATGCTAAAGCACGAAGGGGAGTTGTTAAGCAAAAGTCTGATGATAACACCTCGACTGATTCAGGAAATAGTCTTCCTAGGGTCTTTGTTGATCGTAGGCGGTGTTATCATTGTTACCAACAAGGTCATCTCAGAAATAGATGTCCTTTTTTGGCAAAGAAACGAGCTTCCGCTGTTAGTAAAGACCAATCTGATTCTGTTTCTAAGCCAAAGGAGATAGATGAAAAGGTGGTAACAAAACAGTTTTTCAAACGAGGAAAATTTTTCAAACATCAAAAATCTTTTGGAAGTTCATCCTCGGGTGACTCTGCTACTGATTCATCTATCCCATCATTAAGGCAAAAGTGGCTGCCTAAATTGTCCTCAAAAGCCACTGAAGACTTTTCTGAAGATACCGGTCGACCCAAAGCTGAAAGCTTAGGTCCAGATTCTCACTAATTATTTGCTAATATGTGTAGGGTGCTCGCAAGCCAGCTGTCAACAACTTCTAGGTTGTTGATAGTGGAGCATCCAGGCACATAACGGGTAATATTTCTCTGCTTTCATATGTCAAACCAGTTAACGGAGGAAATGTTACCTTTGCTGGAAATAAAGGTGGAAGAATTACCGGAGAAGGAAAAATGGGTAACGAGAAGGTCACATTTGACAAAGTGCAATTTGTGGAAGAACTACAACACAAACTGCTGAGTGTATCTCAGATTTGTCATAAGCAGTATACTGCTGCTTTCACGAGTTCTGAGTGCCTAATTTTGAAAGCTGGAATTCAAATCCCTGATGATTGGATTGTGATGCGTGCGCCAAGATTTCGTGATCTCTTTGTGTTAAACATGAATCAATCGTCGTCTGCTGTAGCTGCTACTTGTTTTATCTCTAAAGCTACTGAAAAAGATTCAATTCTGTGGCATCGCCGTATGGGACACGTCAACTACCGCAAAATGAATTACTTGATTACTCATAATCTAGTAGAAGGAGTTTCAAAGAATTGATTTTCTATCAATGATGTGTGTGTTTCCTGTAAGAAAGGAAAACAACGGAAAAAGTCTCATCCATCAAAATGACTTAATTCAATTGTCACTCCGTTAGAGCTGCTTCATATGGATCTTTTTGGTCCGATGAACGTTCGAAGTGTTGACGGATTTTCTATTGTTTGGTAATAACGGATGATTTTTCCCGTTTCTCATGGGTGGCGTCGCTACATTCAAAGGATGAAACTCCAGATACGATTCATAAATTGTTGTCCAAGTTTGAATCGATGTATAAATACAAAATCTGTCGGATTCGTACTGACAATGGTACCGAGTTAAAAAATGTTAAAATGGCAGCTTTCTGTGATTCTCTTGGAATTTTACAAGAATTCAGTGCGACATACACTCCTCAACAGAATGGAGTTGCTGAAAGAAAGAATCGAACTTTGATTGAGACGGCACGAACTATGTTGTCTGATGCACATTTACCAGTTAAATTTTGGTCTGAAGCAGTTCATACTGCATGTCATGTGCTCAATCGGGTTCTGATTGTCAAGCGATTCAATAAGACAAGTTATCAATTGCTAAAAGGTCGTAAGCCGAATCTTCATTTCTTGGAGCCATTTGGGTGTTTATTTAGGGTTCTCAAGGAAGGTGGGAAGTTTAAAGCCAAAGATGTTGATGGCATCTTTGTTGGGTATCAGTATCCAATGAAACGGGTTTATTTTCCTTGTTCTAAGATAATTGAGAATCATTTGAATGTGGATTGTCAAAGGCACACTTTTCTGGCACCCAAATCGGTTGATATTCCTACTTTTGACTACAAGACCTTATTTGATTATTTCTCGGCTGCACACGATGGATCTGCTGATGAGCTTGCTGAAGAACTTCTAGGTGTTGCTATGGTACATGCCATACTTACTTCTGGTTCATGGGTTCCAAAGCTTCCTAGTGTTTCTACTGCTGCTTCATCTAGTCAGAATGTTTCTAACTTAGAAACAATGAGTTCGTCTGATGATGATGAGAGTACGTTTCATGAAGCTGAATCAACACAGGTTGATGACCCAATTACTTTACTAAGTACAAGTTCTTCAGTGTCGGTTTCTTTACCTATTGGTGATCTTTCAAGCTCAGAGGACGCAGATGCACCTTTAAATACTCTTGCAGACAATATTCAAGTTCCTGATTCGAATACGTTTCGGATTCACAACATACATCCTCAGGAGAATATAATTGGAGATCCGAATTCTGGGGTGCGCACACGGCATCAATTGGTTGATTCTGTTGATGCGTTAGTTGCTGAAAATTAGGGATTCCGGTGTTCAGAATGAATTATTTCACTCATGCTTTTTGTCTCAAGTTGAATCTACCAATGTTAATCATGCGTTGGAAGATGCTTCTTGGGTAAAGGCGATGCAAGAAGAATTGCAACAATTTCAAAAATAGGGTGTTTGGCATCTCGTGGATTTACCCGCTAATTCTAAAGAACCCTGTGGAACGAAATGGGTATTCAAGTGCAAAAAGGAGGATCATGGTATCATCGTCAGAAACAAGGCGCGGTTAGTGGTTCAAGGTTTCTCTCAAATTGAAGGCATCGATTTTAATGAAGTCTATGCTTCTGTAGCACGAATTGAAGCTATCAAGATATTTCTAGCTTTTGCGGCACATCATGGTTTCAAAGTATATCAGATGGATGTTAAAAGTGCGTTTTTGAATGGGAAAATTCGTGAAGAAGTTTATGTGAAGCAACCGCCTGGCTTTTATGATCCAGAATTTCCTGAACGGGTGTATAAGCTAGACAAGGCTTTATATGGTCTCCATCAGGCTCCAAGGGCTTGGTATGAGACTCTTTCTACACACCTTCTGGACAATGGATTTCAACGTGGCAAGGTGGATTGTACTCTGTTTTCAAAGAAATTTGGGAAGGATTTGCTGCTGGTTCAAGTTTATGTAGATGATATTATTTTTGGAAGCACAAATGACAGCTTATGCAAGGAATTTGAGCGTGTCATGCAAGCGAAGTTCGAGATGAGTTCGATGGGGGAGATGGGTTTCTTTCTGGGTCTTCAAGTTCATCAATCTGCCAAAGGCATATTTTTGCATCAAACAAAATATGTGTCCGATATTTTGGCTCGCTTTAAAATTGAAGATGTCCGGATCCCGAGTACACCTATCCAGATTTCCCATGGTCTTGAACCAGATGAGTCTGGGGACAATGTTGATCCGACATTTTTTCGTGCGATGATAGGCTCACTTATGTACTTAACTGCATCTCATCCTGATATAATGTTTGCTATGTGCTTGTGTGCTAGGTACCAGGCAGCTCCCAAGGTTTCTCATATGGTAGCAGTTTAGCGCATCTTTGTTTATTTGAAGGGTAATCCAGATCTTGGTATCTGGTATCCTAATGATGATAAGTTTGAGTTATCAGCATATTCTGACTTAGATTATGGCGGATGTAAAATCAATTTCAAGTCCACCACCGCTGGATGTCAGTTTTTGGGGGAGAGATTAGTGTCCTGGCAATGTAAGAAACAAAATTCGGTTGCAACGTCTACTGCTGAAGCGGAGTATGTGGTTGCTTCAAGTTGCTGTTCACAAGTTTTATGGATTCAACAGCAGTTACGCGACTATGGTTTGAATTTTCTCACTACTCCCATTTTCATTGATAACTCAGCTGCTATTTCTTACACGAAAAACCCCGTTCAACATTAAAAAACAAAACAGATTGACATCAGATATCACTGTATCCGTGATTGCTATGAGAAGAAATTAATTGATTTGCAGAAAATTCACACAAAATTTCAACGAGCTGATTTGTTCACTAAAGCTTTTGACAAAACTCGCTTTAAATTCTTATTGCAAATCAATGCGGTTACTAGGTTGAATGCCACGTAAACTGTTTCAGTTGATCATTTTTATTTTCTTTTGATGTTTTCGTTTATTTTTTGCTTTTTAGGGGAGATATGGAAAAATACAAAAATAGTGTTTTCTTTTATTCAAATATGAAAAAGCATAAAAAATGGAAAAATAAAAAATGAGAAATGTGATCCAACCTCGTGAGAAATGATAGTACATCGGTGAATGTTACTGACCATGGATAAAATAGATTGAAAGGCTGTAGGTTCTCGTGTGTTTCATTGAATGTGTCAATCAATATCTGATACTTGTCAGTATGATATAAACATAACGCTTGCTTGAAATCTGTGGTTTTACATGATTCTTGTGGTTGGGTAATCTTGATAAAAGATGAAAAAGACAAAAATAGAATAAATAAGTGTTCTAGTGTATGCATGCGTTCTTTTGAAAGATTTAAACTTGTTTGATTTTCTTTATTTTGTCAAACGAACGGACTTTCTCCGTGTATCGAAAGATCGACCTGATCGTTGTTCGTTTGACATTCTGCTTTATTTCGGCTTTATTTTTGATCAACTGAATACAGAAATGGCAAATTTTTGATGAAAGTACCACAATCGTTGCTTGAATCAGCTCATCAAATCTCAATGAAAAATATCAAATTTAGATGAACACGGGCAAAATGGTAAAAATGTGGTCCAGCGTACCATATAGTACGCGGGGCGAACCACATTACATATAAAAGGGATTTCTGGTCCGTGATACGCATAACCTGTGTACCACTGTCCGAACTCTCTAAAAACCCTAAATCGCCCGAACTATTTCCCGTTTGATTTCTCACAATATATCGAACTTTTGCTCGAAATTTTTGATGCTACAGGTAGGTACAGTCATTGCGCTTCATCTCGTGGTCTTGGTTTGCATTTTGGTGGTCTCAATCTCATAATTTTTGAGATTAAAGATCCGGTTTTTCACTAAATAGAGTGTGGGGTTGGTTAAGTAGGTTAACAATGATCTCAATTCATTCTAAACATATATACTGGGTCGGTTTTTGGTCTAGAACAAAACCTCATTGATTGATTTCAAAGCAAAAACGAATTGGTGTGTTAAAATCGGAATTGTCTCTTCGGTTAACTGTTCTTCTGACGTACCACATGGTACGTGGCGTACCAGATTTGGTACATGGCCTGATGTGGTCCGTATCTGTTCCGTTTGACCTATCTGGTACGTGGTCAACAATTCTGGTCCGCCGTACCAGATGTGGTCCGTGTGACCAATTTGATCCGTGGGTGGTCCGTTGATCAATATTTTCAAAAAGTTAATCGTGTGAGCGTTTCGAATTAAATTAGAATCAATCGTAAACGGTTTTGATTATATCTCATGATTTTAATGATAGTTTGTGTTCGTGTTTTTCAGAAATGGTGGCTTTAAAATCAAATGATGAACACAAAATTTGTGCTTATCTAAGTGCATCTGATCGACGGAAACCTCATTTTCTTGGCATATTCGATTTTTTAGAAAGATCAAGAATTTACTTTGTTGCCACTCACGAATGTACACCATACAAGGATCTACTTATAATGTTCTGGAATTCAGCTCAAGTAGATTGTTCTGTGGATCCTTCTGTAATTCGTGCAAGAATTCTTCAAACTGACGTGATTGTATCTGAAGACGATGTTCGAAGAGTATTAAGATTAAATGATCAATCAACATTTCCGACGGAATTTGATGAAATTGACATGGTGGCTATGCTAAGAAGGATAAAGTATGATGGGTATCTATATGGTTCTTGGCTTCTTAAGGCGAATCTGAGTCCTCCATACAAATATTTGATGCACGTGATTATTAAATGTTTTGGGAATCGTTTAAGAGGTCATGAGGAGTTTGACATGAAGCTTCTATCTTTCTTTTATGCCTTGGTGATGAACCGAGAGTTCAATTTTTCTGGATGGATCTTCAACTACATGAAAGAGAATATCTTGTCAAAACAAAACAAAAGTATCATGTATCCAAGGTTTCTACAAAT
>JBCNJP010005222.1:0-26000 GCA_039602395.1 Deinandra increscens subsp. villosa | reverse complement strand
TGAGTATTTTGTCCCTTAACTCCTATAGTTATTAATCACTTTATTACCTAATATGCTCAAAAAATGGAAAGATGGGACGCCATTATTTCTCGGATTTGCTTTCGCAAAAAGATCATAACGTGGCAAGTTATTCTGAAGACGTAAAAGTTTCTAATTTAAAGTGGTCTTTTTTCTCCTAATCATCAGTTTTAATATCTCTATCACCCCTAAAATGGAAACTCACTAGCAGATTGATTATTACATATTTATACAACAATAAACACAATGGGATTTTTAAGCTTTTCCTAAGTCAGCTGGGCCTACCAACACATCACAAATAAGTCATGTTTTCCATTCTCTTCTTTTTCTACCACTTTTCCCTTTTCTTTCTCGGTTTTTATTTTTGAAAACCGATTCCCAATTATACTATCATTTTCCATGATTTGCAATTTAATCCAAAGACATATATCGACTAAAAATAACTAAAAAATGAAAATCTTTTTGGTTTTTTTTTTGTTTTTTTTATGTTTTTCGGAATTTTTTAGACATACAAAAAAATAAACACAAACGAAACACATTATTATCCTCCCCACACTTAAGTTCAACATTGCCCTCAATGTGAACAAAGAAACAACTAAAATAAATAAGAAATAAATGAATAAATAAATAGAAACGAGAATAGGAAACGTACAGGTGATTGTAGATAAGAAAGAACAAAATTCATGATCTGGACACTCTAGGTGTACCGCCCAGGTCCTTAAAGACTGGGGCGTACCGCCTATAGGCTTTTTCGACAGAAAGTTTATAAAATTTCAAGACTTAAAATTTTTCTGATATCCGCCAAAACTTCTGCTTTTGTTGCCAGACCCTATTCCAATATAATTTTAGTCCTAAACATACCTGGAACATCCGATTTTGCTCAATTCCATCACCGAAAACTGATCTGAATCGTGAAAAACACAACACACAAAAAAAAAAACATAAAACCCAAAAAATAAATAAAAACATAAACTTACCACTGGGTTGCCTCCCAGTAAGCGCTAAGTTTAAGGTCTTCAACCGGACCCAACTCCCTCATGGAGGTTCAAATACATGATTTTCATCCCACTTTGACACCGTGAATGGATTCTTAGTAAAATCAAACTTGCCATTTTGAGTCCATCCACTAACTTCACAACTTTCCTCATCCTTCATCTTCACTACTCCTCGACCATCTTCATTTTTCTTATCAGCTTTTCTTTCACCTCTAATTCGAGCTTTTGAGCTTGTCACCTTCTCTCTTTGGTTTGCGCCCGTTTTTAGCATCCGCTTGCAAACCTGAATCAACGACTAGCGGGTCACCGGTATCCCCACACTTGAGTTCATCAACCTCTACTTGCAACCTGTCAACCACAAAAGCACCTTTCTTTGTATCCTCCCCATCGTCACAAGGAGGACACTCATTATTAGCAAACAGTTTCGGAATTGATTTAATAACTGAATAAGAAAAATTATGATTAAACAAATTTAAATGTAATAAACGGTTACCAAACCTCATGGTGCATGTGTTGGCCTTACAATCAATTTGCGTGTTAGCAGTTGATAAAAATGGTCTTCCAAGTATGATCCTCGGTTGGTGTCCCGTGTCTTCTTAATCAACTACTAGGAAATCTTTGGGAAAATAAAACTCACCAACTTTAACCGCTACTGTGACAACCGTCAAAATTTCAGGTCATATTCCGCTCCCGAATATCCAAAAAGCATACATTACATATCTCATGAATTTATCTTGCATGAATTTATGCATTGCATGACATAGCATATCCATTACATTCATATCACGCGTCGATAGTTTAGGAAATTACCGGGTCACACACGCGATCTAACCGACACATGAACGTTGGTGACGTTTTCCATAATAGGCGAGATAAATATTTCGATAAATAGTAAATGCCTATTAATATATTTTAATGATTAAAATATATTTACATTTCATTTTATTTTTATGCGAACGTTTCGCGGGTTATTATTATTTGAGTGAGTCTAAACATACTCAACTATCACAAATGTACCATTTAATATCAAACACTATTTTTTTTTTAATAAAGTGGTTTTAATAAAAAGAATAAATTTTATCCCGTTCTTTTTATACCCGTTATACCCGGAATATACCCGGTTCTCACCAAAACAACCCGATAAACACCTCACTTATTTTAAAACCTCTACACACCATAAACCCACATTATGTTTTCTAAATCTCGTTCCCTCCTATACCCTCACCATAAATTAAAAAGCTTGAATTATACAAGAAGGCTGTACACTTACTTTACTCCATGACATAATCATGTTTTTCCCAATTGAAGTAAGGACCTTATACTTGCCACCTTTTTCTTGTTCTATTACCTGCACCTTCTCTAAAGGTCAACAAAGACCATCTTTACTCTAATTCATACATAAAACCAAAAATCTATACAACACTTTCAAGCACCAACCCTCCCTCTTTGGTTCCACCTCCACGTCAACCTCTTAAACCCTTTCAAACATTTGGCTCCATACTAACCTATTAGGCATTGTTTATTATTATTTTTATAAGTTTGCATAATTATTGAAAATAATTATGACGTTTTCTTGAGAAATCTTCCATTTGATTATTCATAAGTTAAGAAAACATTACACAAGCTTTATAAATAATGATGTTTATTTTACTTGTGAAAATAGAATCCTTCAGTTAAAATTTATAGTTATTAAATTTATAACTATTTTAACTAGTTAAGAAAAGTCTTGGAAACTTCTAAATAATTATTTGCTTAAATAATTATTTATTTGTTATGACGTCTTTAAAATATTTATTTTGACAATGTCATGGAAGCATATAATTATGTTATTACTTGGACTTATATGTTTTTCCCTTAAGACGTTTATGAAAGTCGTGTCTTTAGATAAGCTCATTTATCCGACGTTATCGCGTATATCGCCGTGTTGGTCCCGGTTTTATTACTACGCAACGTCTTTTTGTTTTGATCGTTTTGAGTTAACAAAACGATTATGAAAAATTCATAAAGTCTTCCAACATGTAAGACTTGCATTTATTTTTATAAAAAATGATTTATTTTTATAAAAAAAAGTCTTCATTTACTTATAAAAGACAAAGGCTAGATTTTGTTGCCTTTTATAGGAATTTTAAGAATCCTTAAATGTTATAATAAGTCCAAGTAAATGATTTGATATATATGTGGTCCTTGCTATTTTGGGATAAAAATATATAAATTCTTTTAACAAAAATGGAATGTTTTTAATAAAAGAAGTCATGGATTTATCCAAGTATTTAATATTTTCCAAGTAGTAGGTTAATTTTATAAAAATAAATTATGTCAAGTCTACTAACTCTTATTTATTTTTATTAACCCAAATAGTCTAAATAAACATATAACATGATTATTTTTAGTTGTCATCTATATTTATTATAAGTTCACTAATCTTTTAAGTCCAAATCCACTAACACATTTCATGTGTTAGGACCCATTTTAAACAAGTAAATATGTAACATAATTATATCTACTAACACTTGTAGGTGTTAGGACCAAAAGTAAATAATCATAACAACAATCTACTAACATATTTTCATATGTTAGGACATGGAAATTTAAATGACAATATACTAACATATTTTCATATGTTAGGACCAAAAGTAAATAAGATCTACTAACACATTTTATTGTGTTAGGACAATCATGCTTAAACCCGCATTTTAGTTATTTACCAAATTAGTCATGTTTGAGTTGTTACCCATTTTAGTTCAAGAACATTAACTCATTTATGAGTCCATGGATGATTCCATTTAGGGATTATGTTCTTGATCAACAACAAATAAATTATGACATGATTAACAACATAAAATGCATGAAAATAAATATGAAGATCTAGGTGCACAAGGATACTTTCTTGAAGATTTCTCCAAGTGTTTCACCCCACTAGTTGGCTCTTTTAAGTTCATAGAACACCAACATTGTGTTTAAGATCTAAGAAGAAAGGGGATTAAGAAGATAGATTAGAAGATTAAACAAGGATGTAAATGTTGGTTTATTTTTGTCAAGACTTGTAGGCATTACTTGGGTGTTAACAAGTAAGAGAAGTGAGTTTAGAGGACTCACAAGGGAGCTTGGAAAGGAAACCAAGAAGGAGGGTGGCGGTGGTGGCGTCCGGCGGCAGGGGAGTTCCGGCAGGTGGCTCCGACGGTGGCGGGTGGCTGGGCTGCGGTGGCAGCAGCCTAATCGCCGGTGGCAGTGGGGAAGTCGGCGGAGGTGGTGGTGGCCGGTCCTTAGGGAGACAAGGGAGGGAGATGGTTGGGTGTGTTGGGTGCAAGGGAGCAAGTGGGTGTGGTCTCCTACTTATACCCATATTAAGGGTTAATAACCCTTGGTTAATCACCCTCCATGGGAACTTGTAATCCCTCTAGACTAGCCTTGTTGTCAACCTCTTGTTCACCCAACAATCCTTAAGTTAGTTGATTAATCTTTTTTTTTTATAAACTTTTCTCATGTTTATTAAACACTTGGAAGCTTTTATAAAATATGTAAGGGTTAGAGGTTATTAAAAATCACAACTTTATAAATTATAACTCAAGTGAAATTAATCTAATAAGGTGGTGATTTTATAAAAAGTTGATGGGCTAGAAGTTTTATAAAATTAATTGGGCTAAATTTTTATAGAACTCACATGGGTTAAACAATTCATTTAAGGTGTTTGTATGTGGGCCGAAGCCCATGAGGCATGAAAAGGGAGTGGGCCGAAGCCCACGAGGAATAATAAAGGGATTTGGGCCGGGTGTTAGTGTGGGCCGCAAGGGAACAAAAAGAAAAGGGAAAACCGGTTTGGGCCGGTTAAGGCCCAATGCGATCTGGGCCGCGGGTCGGGTTTCTGGTTTAGGGAAAATACTCGGCGTGTCAAGGCGAGTCTATGGTTAAGTTTTCGAGTTGATCCGGGTTGATTTGGGCTTATTGGGCCTAACCGGGCCCAATAAGGTTAACGGATCTCGTTTTGGCTAAGTCTTGACAACGTAACATTTTTCATAACATTTTAAGTTCATTAAACGTCCTAACAGTTTAGATTAGTTTTGATAAAACATAAAATGTCAATTTTTATATTTATTTTCTTATTATTAAAATTCCATTTTTGATAATATGAGACTTTCATATTTCACGGTTATTTAACGCGATATCTAAATCAGTTAATCATTTATCTAAACACAGTTAATCATGCGTTTTAAAACAGTAATTCAGTTATTATCACGTAATGAAAGTCAACAAAAGTCAACGGAGAGAGGGTTTGACCTGATTTTTGGACCGGGTGTCACATTCTCCCCCAGTTAGAAGAATTTCGTCCCGAAATTCAGTTTTGGTTACTGGTAGATGCGACGTCTTCAAACAGACGCGGATACTTTCGACGCATTTGATCCTCGCGTTCCCAAGTGTACTCATGTCCTCGTCTAAAGTTCCATCGTACCTTGACTATGGGAATGCGACTATGCTTCAGCTTTTTAATTTCTCGGTCAAGTATCTCGACAGGTTCCTCAATGAAGTGCAGTGTCTCGTCAACTTGGATTTCATCGAGAGGGACGACGAGCGTTTCATCAGATAGACATTTCTTAAGATTACAGATGTGAAAGACATTGTGAACGCTGCTTAGCTCGGCGGGCAGACGTAGACGGTAAGCTACTGGTCCGATGGTTTCGGTGATTTCAAAGGGACCAATGTAACGAGGGTTGAGCTTTCCTCGTTTACCGAACCTGATGACACCTTTCCAAGGTGACACCTTTAGCATGACGCGATCACCCTTTTTGAAGGATAAGGGTTTGCGTCGGTTGTCGGCGTAGCTCTTTTGTCTGTCTCAGGCAGCCTTCAGACGATCATCGGACTTGGAAGATTTTCTCAGTTGTTTCAAAGATTAACTCAGGACCAGTTAACTGACTGTCTCCGATCTCAGTCCAGCAGAGTGGGGATCTACACTTTCTCCCATAAAGTGCTTCAAATGGTGCAGCCTTGAATGCTGGTGTGATAGCTATTGTTATACGAGAATTCGGCAAGAGGGAGGTGCTCATCCCACTTGGGTCCGAAATCTATCACACATGCTCTTAGCATATCCTCTAGTGTCTGGATAGTTCTCTCACTTTGGCCATCTGTCTGCGGATGGTAGGCAGTACTCATATCGAGTCGAGTACCCAAAGCTTTCTGTAGAGATTTCCAGAAGTGTGCAGTGAAACGGCTATCTCGATCGGATATGATGGATTTAGGCACACCGTGGCGCGAGACGATTTCCTTTATATAAAGTTTGGCTCGCTTATCCATCTTATCCTTCACATTGACCGGTAAGAAGTGTGCCGATTTTGTCAATCGATCTACTATTACCCAGATAGCGTCATGTACCGTCATCTAGATTTAGGCAATTTCGTGAAAAAATCCATGGATATTTCTTCCCATTTCCATTCCGGGATTACCAGTTGCGTCAACAATCCAGAAGGTTTCTGGTATTCGGCTTTGACCTTTGAACTGTTGAGATTTACAGTGGGATCCGGGTTACCGATTTTAATTTTATTAAAACCGATTTATTAATTAAATTAATTCTAAATTAATTTGGCAGCGGAAACAATTAAAACGCGGACGCAACTGTAACAGGATCAATCACCGGAACACGACAAACACAGAAAATATATTTATTTAAAATAAATAAATAAATAATTAAAATTAAATATCTAACGAATTAGATATACCTTGGCGGGATCCGAGCAACCGCTCGAGACACCCGGATTCAATGGGCTCGCGCTAGGACGAACAGTGACGTCTGACTCGAACCTTCGAGATAGATCGTCAACGGCGGCATCGGGGCGGCGGCCATGGGCGACGGCGGCGGTAGTGGCGGCGGCGGTGGTAGGGACACCACCGGTGGTGGTGACAAAATTTTCTCCGTCGGGATGGCCACCGGAACAGATCCCACGACGATCGAATCGCCGGTGATCGGAGGTGACACGGTGGCGGCGGCCGGCGGGTACAAGGGCGCGGGCCACGACGACGGAACCGGACGCGGTGGCCTCGGCTGCGCCGGCAGCGCGAGGACCACCGGTCGGTGGTCGCGCGGCGGCGCGTGAGAGGCAGCGGCGGCGGCGGCTTGAACCACGGCGGCGGCTCGGGCTGCGGCTTCGGCTTCGGCTCGGGCTGCGGCTTCGGCTCGGGCTGCGACGGCTTCGCTTTCGAGTCGGGCGCAGATACTGGCAAGACGAGGATCCATGGGAGATCACGAAGGAGATCGCGGTGGAGGTGGTGGCGGCGATCGGCGGACGGCGCGGCGGCGGTGGAGCCGGCTTCGGCTGGGGCACGACGCAGAGAGAGAGAGGGAGGGGATTAGGGTTTGTGACTTGTGTTGCAATCCTCCTCCTCCCTCCTTCTTTTATTATTAAATCGCGGACCGGGGCCTGTGAGCTGGGCCCGGTCGCGATTCTCCTTTAATCCACCAACCGATCAGTCTGTTAATCCGGTAACAACTGATCGGTCCGTCTTTTAATTACCAAGTAATTTTGAACCGAAAGATTTTGTCGTTTTAATTAAATAAATAATTAATATTTATTTAATTCACCATTTAGTTCGTTTATTTCTAATTAACAATTAATTAGATTTAATAGTCCGTTGAACCGGGTGTAGCTCTTACGGGTTAATATCGGTCGGGTTTGTTAATTCATCGGGTCAGGACACTCTATTTCCAACAGTCTCCCACTTGGACTGAACGCGACAGTTTAACGAGCGCAGTCAGAGGCACTCTCGCTATGCATGGCTACACCAACTAACATTGACACTTTAAGTCGTCAGCCAAAGTATATCTGATTGACCATCAAGCAGACTCATGACTTGTGCATTCATTGTCATATGTTCCTTTCTGTATAAGACATTGATGAATTATGGGACATGGACTCCCATATTTTATTAATCGATTTTCGTTCTCGATATAATTTGAAGTGATTCCAACAAACACACAGTAAGTTTGGGTGAGGCCTCACACTTATCACTTGGAACCAACGAGGGCGCCTTTATGTCTAACCGTTGCCGAAGCAAGAGTACAGAATCCCTTGTTGAGGCATACAGCTCCCACTAAACTTCAGAGCCATTCCCAAAAGTAGCCGTTATGGCTGGCAGTTACGCGACAACGTTAGGCTACAATCAAAGAATGTTCTTTAGTAGAATGGAGCTCGAATATGCGTCTCAGGTCTAAGGATACATTAGAGCATGCATTAATCAAGCAAGCAAGACTTCCATGTTTGCGTTGCATGATGCGAGTTACGTCCAACGTCATTCACCAATGAGGTCTGTGAGTTTGAATGTTAAACAACTTTAAAGTTCAACTAGTCACAATAGTCTTTCTTTAGTATAGCTCCCACTAACTAATCGACTACGGACATTTAGGACAAGAACTTATTGTCCATGGATTAAACGTATAAATATTGAACACAGTTATGTCATTCATTATTGCATAGAACAGATGGAATAAGAATAATATAGATAACTGCTGGTGTTCATACATCCAAATACTGAATCAAAACATGTCTTTAGCTAATCTAAGCCCTATCGCTTCTCTGTGGCGTATATAAGTCTCCTGAGTCATAGGCTTAGTAAAGGGATCAGCTAAGTTTTGATCTGTGTGTACTTAGCTTATCTTGATTTCATTTCTGTCGACTACTTCTCTTATGTAGTGGAATTTCCTTAGGACGTGCTTGGCCATCTTATGAGACCGTTGCTCTTTGGATTGAGCTATAGCGCCTGTGTTATCGCACAGCATCTCGATGGGATGCCTAATACTTGGCATAGCATCGAGATCGGATATGAACTTCTTCATCCACACGGCTTCTTTAGCAGCTTCTGAGGCGGCAATGTATTCAGATTCAGTAGTAGAATCAGCTACTACTGGCTGTTTTGAGCTTCTCCAAGAAACAGCCCCTCCGTTAAGAGTGAATACGAATCCCGACTGTGAGCGAGAGTCATCTCGGTCAGTCTGAAAACTAGCGTCAGTGTAACATCTTACAGTGAGCTTCTCATCAACACCCCCGTTTACGAGAAACATATCAGCAGTGTTTCTCAAGTATTTTAGTATGTTCTTTACAGCCGTCCAGTGAGCTAGTCCTGGCGTCTGTTGGTACCGACTTGTCACGCTCAATGCATGCGAGACATCCGGTCGTGTGCAGAGCATGGCATACATGATAGATCCAATAGCAGAGGCAAATGGGATCGATGCCATTTGGCTTATCTCGCGCTCCGTTTTAGGTGCTTGAGATTTGTCCAAAATTGTTCCCTTAGTCATGGGAACGGCTCCTTTCTTGGAGTTGCTCATGTTGAACCGAGCTATGATCTTATCAACGTATGTGCTTTGACTGAGTCCTAAAAGGCGCTTAGATCGATCTCTATGAATTTTAATTCCCAGAATGTAAGCGGCTTCTCCAAGGTCTTTCATAGCGAAACAAGATGAAAGCCATTTCTTAACATCGTTAAGCATGTGTATGTTGTTTCCTATGATTAGTATATCGTCTACGTACAGTACGAGGAACGATACAGCGCTCCCACTTGCCTTTCTGTAAACACAAGGCTCATCTTTATTTTGTTCAAAGCCAAACTCTTTGACCTTTTGATCAAAACGAAGATTCCAGCTTCGAGATGCTTGCTTGAGTCCATAAATGGACTTGCTTAGCTTGCAAACCTTGTTTGGATTCTCTGGATCGACAAAACCATCATGCTGAACCATATAGACATCTTCTTCAAGTTGTCCGTTCAGGAAGGCGGTTTTAACGTCCATTTGCCATATATCATAGTCATGGTATGCGGCTATGGCAAGGAGCATCCTGATCGATTTGATCATGGCAATGGGTGAAAAGGTCTCATCATAGTCAATCCCTTGAGTTTGAGTGAAACCTTTCGCTACAAGCCGTGCCTTGTAGGTTTGCACATTTCCATGCATGTCAGTTTTTCTTTTAAAGATCCACTTGCTCCCTACTGCCCGTGTGCCGGGGGGTAGCTCAATCAAGTCCCAGACGTGATTGTCACGCATGGATTGCATCTCAGCGTTCATGGCTTCAAGCCATTTATCAGATTCCGGATCTGATATAGCAGCTTTATAATTAATAGGCTCATCGTTAGAATCGGCTATTAACAGAACGTCGAAGGCCTCATGATATCCAAGGTATCTATCAGGCTCATATCGTATTCTTTCGCTCCTACGAACGCTTGTGCTTGTGTTTGGGTCTGATGGTGCGACAACAACTTGTCGGTTAGACGCAACAACCGTCTCAGGGTTAGGTGTATCTCGAATTTCTTCAAGATCCACTGGATCACTATTTGTTCCTCGAGCAAGGAATTCTTTCTCAAGGAATTTACCTTTCCTTTTGATGGAAACAGTGTTTGCATCAGGATGGTAAAAGTAATAACCGGTATTACAATAGTATCCAACGAAAGTTACCTTTTCGCCTCGGGGATCAAGTTTATTGTCAGATTCACTGGTGACATAAGCATCACATCCCCATACCCTGAGGTATGATAGTTTAGGAAGAGAACCATGCCATATCTCATATGGGGTCTTCCCTACTTTCTTGGTCGGTGCCAGATTTATTAGGCGAGCAGCGGTCAAGATGGCATATCCCCAAAAGGAATGTGGCAAGGTGGTTCTGCACATCATCGATCGAACCATGTTAAGCAGAGTTCGATTCCTCCTTTCACTAACGCCATTTAACTGGGGTGTGCCAGGTGGAGTAGGTTGTGAAATGATTCCACATTCCTTCAGATGATTCAGGAATTCAGCGCTTAGGTATTCTCTGCCTCTATCGGATCGAAGTATTTTCATAGTTCAATTTAACTGATTTTGTACTTCGTTTTGAAACTCTTTGAACTTTTCAAAAGTTTCATGTTTGTGTTTCATCAGATAGACATAGGCATATCGGCTGTAGTCATCGATGAAAGTTACGAAGTACCGTTCACGATTTCTCGTCTCGGTTCGAAAGGGTCCACACACATCGGTGTGAATAATGCCTAACAAGCCTTGGGCCCGTTCACCTGTATGGGTGAAGGGTGACTTGGTTAATTTACCAGATAAGCACGAATCGCACTCATCGAAGGAATCTGCATCATGGGATTCGAGAATGCCAGCAGTTTGCAACTTCTTAATGCGGGCCTTGCTTATGTGACCAAGTCTATGGTGCCATAACGAGGATTCGTTACTATCAGTTTTGCTTCTTTTAGAAACATGATAGAGCTGGTCGTTTGTTTGAACATCTATCTCATATATACCATGTCGAGGTTTAGCCTCGAAATAAAAGATATTATTAAGGTAAGCAGAAATCACATTTCCATTAAATTTATACCGAAATCCTTGTTCAAACAATGAAGAGACAGAAATAATGTTTCTGGATAAACCAGGTGCATATAAACAGTTAATCAAATTAATTATAAGGCCAGAAGAGCATGAAAAAGAATAAGTGCCAGCAGCAAGTACTGGGACCCTCTTCCCGTCACCAACGATGAGGTCCATGCAGCCTCGTTCTGTCTTCTTCCACTTCTCAGGTTCCTGCAAAACATTAACAATGTGATAACCACATCCAGTATCAAATACCTATGAATTGGAGGAAACAGTGAAAAGTTCAATAACATTTATTGACATACCTGATGAGCAACCCTTATTAGGGTTATTGGTCATCTTCAGCTTTGCAAGATAAACGGGACAGTTGCGACGCCAGTGTCCCATTTTGTTGTACTCATAGCACAGGCGCTCCTCGGGAGGCTGCACCTGTGGTTTCTTGCCTTTGCCTTCTTTAACCTTCTTGGCTCTGGAGATCTTTGTATTAGCAACTTTGAGCACGTCCGGCGTGGTCCTGATCTTCACGTTGGGTATCAACAGAATAACCTCCTCGATCGACTGAGCCGAACAATTAATCGCAAGAATACGATAATGTTTAGGCAAAGATCTGAGTACTACATCAAGAGCCATCCCGTCAGAGATGGAGTAGCCAAGGTCGATCAGCCTGTCGCGATACGCTTTCATCAGCATGACATGATCGTATGGAGAGGAATCGTTAGCCATAGAGCAGTTCACAAATTGTGAAAGTGCATCAGCTCGCTCAGTCCTCTGACTCAATTCAAATAAATCCTTGAGTTTACGAATGATGTCATAAGCAGACATCCCCATGAAATTGTACCGATAATCCTGAGTCATGCTAGATAACATCAGGTCAGTGACGTCCTTATCATCGTCAGTGTGCTTTTGGAGCTCAGACCGCGAGTTCTCATTTAGCAAGTAAGATGGAATACTCGCGATCGGTCAGTCAATGACATAGAGTTTCCCGAAGAGCCTTAAAAGGTTCCTCAGGGTTGTCTGCCATGCGAGAAAGCCAGTCTCAGTGAAGGGGTCGAGTTGTACCATTGAACTTAATGGAGGTGAGTTTTCTTTAGCCTTCTGAAAACAAGCAAAGTAAATTTAATCAGTATTTTCGATGTTTATTTTTCTTTAAAATAAGTTGGTAAAGTGTATTTTTTAAGAATTCGAGAATTCGTTTAGACGACATTACTTGAGACCGCCAAATGAGCCTCAGGAGCAAGGCCGTGTAAACAAACTGACAACGGTTGTCAATTGTGAGACTCAAGTCACAATTCTCGGTATGAGGCCGCTATATACATACAATTGTATTTTGCGATACGTTTAGCCTCATCCGTGCCCACTCTAGCAATACACATCCGTGGCGCGGTGTTGAAATACTCCAACACCACGAACATATACGTCTAAAGCGATAGTAATCCTAAATGGTCGATGTGATGACACGGTGTTGAAATACTCCAATGTCCTCACCTTAGAAGGTACCCTCGGCACCAAGTGCGGTGTTGAAATACTCCAACACTGATGCTCCGGTAAATACGTTCCAAGTTCGACTTGAGATAGGATGGCACGAACTATCAGTTTTAAGAATTACCAAATAGGGATATTAATTACTTTTAATATTTAATTACCGTCAGACACGAACGATAAAACCCTATCACCACTCGGGACTAGTAAATTAATTTAACCTAATTAAATTACTAAGTTGTCGCGAATGGCATATTGTGTGCTAAACGACATAAGGTCTTGATCTCGCTCGAGCCATACAAGCGAGATCATAAGGGACAAATTTAAAATAATTAAATTAAATAAAACCGGTGAACGATCGAGATGGCAACTCTGTGCGATCTAGAATCCTGTTCAGCTCCCACTTGCTTCGACATCCCTCTGGCGTGTGTCCAGTCTTCGACATATGGTTACATACAAATTTACAATTACAAAACTACTTCTAGTAAACTAGCTCTAAATTTGTACAACTTTGAAACCCAAAATCCGGGTCCAATAAACCAAGACGAAATACAACCAATTGGGCCAACAACTTGGGCCAAACAGAGAAAGACAAAACACGCCAAACACATTCATACATGAATACAAAATATAGAGGGGTCGGCCGTAACACACAATAAAATATATACAGAATTCTAATTCGCAATTTGGATTTAAGTCGAAATTGCGAACTACCGGTTACGAAAAGACCGGTTCTGGTTTGCGCGCGGTGATAACCTGGCTCTGATACCACTGTTGAGATTTACAGTGGGATCCGGGTTACCGATTTTAATTTTATTAAAACCGATTTATTAATTAAATTAATTCTAAATTAATTTGGCAGCGGAAACATTTAAAACGCGGAGGCAACTGTAACAGGATCAATCACTGGAACACGACAAACACAGAAAAATATATTTATTTAAAATAAATAAATAAATAATTAAAATTAAATATCTAACGAATTAGATATACCTTGGCGGGATCCGAGCAACCGCTCGAGACACCCGGATTCAACGGGCTCGCGCTAGGACGAACAGTGACGTCTGACTCGAACCTTCGAGATAGATCGTCAACGGCGGCATCGACGGCGGCGGCCATGGGCGGCGGCGGCGGTAGTGGCGGCGGCGGTGGTAGGGACACCACCGGTGGTGGTGACAAAACTTTCTCCGTCGGGATGGCCACCGGAACAGATCCCACGACGATCGAATCGCCGGTGATCGGAGGTGACATGGTGGCGGCGGCCGGCGGGTACAAGGGCGCGGGCCACGACGACGGAACCGGACGCGGTGGCCTCGGCTGCGCCGGCAGCGCGAGGACCACCGGTCGGTGGTCGCGCGGCGGCGCGTGAGAGGCAGCGGCGGCGGCTTGAGCCGCGGTGGCGGCTCGAACTGCGACTTCGGCTTCGGCTCGGGCTGCGGCTTCGGCTCGGGCTGCGACGGCTTCGCTTTCGAGTCGGGCGCAGATACTGGCAAGACGAGGATCCATCGGAGATCACGAAGGAGATCGCGGTGGAGGTGGTGGCCGCGATCGTACGGACGGCGCGGCGGCGGTGGAGCCGGCTTCGGCTGGGGCACGACGCAGAGAGAGAGAGAGAGAGGGAGGGGATTAGGGTTTGTGACGTGTGTTGCAATCCTCCTCCTCCCTCCTTCTTTTATTATTAAATCGCGGACCGGGGCCTGTGAGCTGGGCCCGGTCGCGATTCTCCTTTAATCCACCAACCGATCAATCTGTTAATCCGGTAACAACTGATCGGTCCGTCTTTTAATTACCGAGTAATTTTGAACCGATAGATTTTGTCGTTTTAATTAAATAAATAATTAATATTTATTTAATTCACCATTTAGTTCGTTTATTTCTAATTAACAATTAATTAGATTTAATAGTCTGTTGACCCGGGTGTAACTCTTACGGGTCAATATCGGTCGGGTTCGTTAATTCGTCGGGTCAGGACACCCTATTTCCAACACTTTCCTGCTTAAGGCATCGGCTAGAACGTTAGCCTTGCCTGGATGATAACGAATCTCGCATTCGTAGTCATTCAGCAGTTCCACCCATCGTCGTTGTCTCATATTCAATTCCGTCTGATTGAAGATGTGCTGGAGGCTTTTATGATCAGTGAATATGGTACACTGGGTGCCATAAAGGTAGTGCCTCCAAATTTTGAGAGCAAAGACAACGGCTCCGAGTTCCAAATCATGAGGTGGTATAATTCTTCTCGTGAATCTTCAGTTGTCGTGATGCGTAGGCGATGACTTTCTCTCGTTGCATCAATACACAACCTAGACCTTGATGCGAAGCATCGCAGTAAACAACGAAGTCTTCGATTCCATCGGGTAGTGATAGAATCGGGGCATCACAAAGCTTCTGCTTCAGTAACTGAAATGCTGCTTCAGTTTTGGCATCCCATATGAACTTCTTGTCCTTCTGGGTCAGAGCGGTAAGTGGCTGAGCTATTTTCGAGAAGTTCTCGATAAATCGGCGGTAATAGCCAGCAAGACCCAAGAATTGTCGAATCTCGGTTGGAGTCGTTGGCGTGCTCCAATCCTTGATTGCTTCAATTTTTGTGGGATCCACGTGGATACCTTGATCGTTGATCACATGACCCAAGAAAGTGTACCTCGCGAATCCAAAAGTCGCATTTGGAGAATTTCGCGTAGAGTTCTTCCTTCTTCAATAATTCCAGGATAAGCCTCTAGATGTTGTTCGTGTTCTTCCTTACTACGGGAGTAGATAAGAATGTCGTCAATGAACACGATAACAAATTTATCCAGATAAGGTTTGCATACGCGGTTCATTAAGATCCATGAACACGGCCGGTGCGTTTGTCAACCCAACTGGCATTACGAGGAACTCATAATGGCCATAGCGTGTTCTGAACGCTGTCTTCGAAACATCTTCATCTCTAACTCTGAGTTGATGGTATCCTGACCTTAGATCGATCTTGGAGTAGAAGCTCGATCCTTGAAGTTGGTCAAATAGGTCCTCAATCCTAGGAAGCGGGTAACGGTTCTTCACGGTTAGCTTGTTCAGTTCCCGATAGTCGATGCACATCCGGAATGTGCCATCTTTCTTCTTGACAAATAGCACGGGTGCTCCCCATGGAGAGTGGCTTGGACGGATGAAGCCTTTATCTAACAATTCTTGTAATTGGCTAGATAACTCCTGCATTTCAGAAGGTGCCAGACGGTACGGAGATCTGGCCACGGGGGCGGCACCGGGTGCTAAGTCGATGCGAAACTCTACTTGTCGCGTTGGTGGTAAACCTGGCAAGTCTTCGGGAAAGACTTCCGGGTATTCGCGAACAACGGGAACATCTGCCACACGCTTCTCCTTTGGTTTCTTCTCAGTTACGTGTGCTAGGATGGCATGACATCCTTTACGAAGAAATTTTCGTGCCTTCATACTAGATATGAGGTTTAGCTTGGGTTCCACTTCTTTCGCCTTGCACGTTTAGAGTGTTTCCATCTGCGAGTGGCATCCTAACTATTTTCAAATGGCACACGATTTCCGCATGGTTCTTTGATAACCAATCCATGCCAATGATAACGTCAAAACTTCCTAGTTCTACAGGCATCAAATCAATGCTGAAGGAATGGTCGGAGAGTTCTAGCGAGCAATTTTGATAAATTATACCAGCTTCCACTAATTCTCCGTTTGCTAATTCTACTGTGAACCTAGTGTCTAAGGCAACAGGGGTAATTTCAAGTAATTGGCCAAACTCGGTAGACACGAAGCTTCTATCAGCACCAGTATCGAATAAAACGGAAGCATAATGATTATTTAGTAGAAACGTACCCGTCACCGTGTTGGGGTCACGACGAGCATCTCCGGCATTGATCACAAAGGCTCTTCCTCATAGCCTGATTCGGGTCCTGGTTCCTTGCCTTCGGGCAGTCCTTCTTGTAGTGTCCGGTGGCTCCACAACCGTAGCACGTGCACTTTGGGCAATCACGTGCCACATGTCCTTTGGTCTTGCAGATGTTGCAGTAGACATTTCCACAATCGAGGGTGTGGTGGAGGTTGCATTTGTTGCACAGAGGTGCACCACCGGTGTAACCAGTCTTTCGGACAGCATGGGTAGGGGTTGTAGCAGCATAAACCTTTGTTGGTTCGGTTTCCTTAGCAGGGGTCTTTTCTTCGCGATTCCTCCAGAATCCGCGCTTTCTCTTGTTGTCAGGCTTCTTGTTTGCAGCGGGAGTGGTACTAGCTTCAGGGGTCTTGCCCTCAGACTGTTTCTTGCCAAGGCTCACACCTTGACGGTTAGCTTGGTAAATCAAGGTTGTGTGCCAGGCGCACAGCATCCTGAAAAGTCTGAGGATTTGAGGAGAGAACGTTCCCCTGGATATGGGGTGCAAGTCCCCAGATGTACCGCTCAATCTTTTTGTACAGGGGAGTGATCATGGTCGGACAGAGATGAGCGAGCTCACGGAACCTTTTGGTATAGCCAGCAACATCGGCTCCATTCATGGATAGGTTCCAGAACTCGGCTTCGAGTTTCTGAAGTTCTTCCCTAGGACAGTACTCATCGCGAAGCAGTCGTTTGAGTTCGTCCCATGCCATGGCGTAAGCCAAATCAGTTCCCATAGCATCAGCATGAGAATTCCACCAAGTCAGAGCGCTATCAATCAGTGCGCATGTGGAATACTTGACCATGTACTGCTCAGGGCAGTTGCTTATGCGGAAGACGGACTCCATTTTCTCAAACCAGCGAACTAAACCAACAACGCCTTCAGAACCCTTGAAATTCGCGGGTTTGCAGTTCATAAAGTCTTTGTATGAACATTCACGGGGGCCTGCAATCGTTAGGTTGAAACGTTGAATACAATTTAGGAAAATTGTAGTCTAGTGTTTTTCTAACATTGTTTAACTCGTTCTTACCGCGTGCCCCATTGTCGTTCTGACGTTGGGCTTCAGCGGCGGCAACAGTTTCTGCGACGCGATTAGCAATCATCTCCTCGATTTCCTCAGCAGTCATGGGGGGAGGGGGCGGAGGAGGTGAAACGTTCCTGGTGGTTCGGCGTCTCGGTGGCATGATTTCGCTTTAAGTTACAATTGTAAACATAAAGAAAATTTTAGATATTATGTAAATGGGGTTATTACATGCTTGAGAATAACTGCCACGACATACATCAATTGCCAAAACATTTTTACGCGCAAACACAACCAAGAAACGTGAGATGAACGGAAGGATGAAGTAACATAGCGTGTCATAGTAATAATAATAAATAGCACAACCATAACATGATAATAGCATAACCATAAAGAGATCATAACATTAACCATAATCATACCAAAAGATTTCCATAGCATATCAACTGAAGTCATACATCAACCATTGTTTGTTACCATATTACAGACGAAACATATTCAAAAGAAACAAGTTTTGCATCGTGGGCTCGCAGTCCGAATCATAATCAAGAGTCAACATGTTTCATCTATAGAACGGCTATCAAAAGATACTAGGTCACATCTACCTAGAATGCTGGTGGAGGTGGTGGGGGTCCAGGAGGCATGAAAAAGACGACCGGTCCCTGAGTCATGGCCTGAAGGGTGGCGAGGAGTCGTCCAGAAACAAACTCCAAGCGCTGAGACCCTCCTCTGCAAGCTCTCATGCGAGAGGAGCAGATCAGTAGTGGCCATGCTGACCCGGTCATGTGGCGTGAGGGACCCCATGGCGCCATCAGTAGCGCTCATGCGTCCGATCAGCTCGGTCATCTGGTTCCTAAGGAATGTCACCTCAGGGGTGGTCGGCAGCTGGCGGACATCAGCATCAAGCTCCCCCAGATCGGTCTCGATGCGCCTCAGACGAGCCACTAAAAGTGGTACCGTGTCAGATATCGGCTTGTCCGTGAAAGGCGAGATCCCCAAGGGCACATGGCGAGAGGGGTCAGGGAATGAGGACTCCCCACGAGCATAACAGCTCGGGAACTCCTCGATCATCGCCAGCGCTGGACCTGGTGGGGCAACTGAAATACATAGCGCCTCTTGGGCGCAGGCTCATCAGGGGTGCGTCCAACCTCCCGAGTCCGGGATGGGCCAGGTGCCCGTCCCGGGGTGAATCCCCGTCTGCCGCCACCAGGTGTGGCGACATAGGTCTTCACAGACCGATCTCGGCCTGCGAAGGGGTCGATGGAGCTGGAAGCATCCATAGGGGCTGCACCGCCAGCAGTGGCGGTGGGAGCATGGTGGTCTGGGGAATCATCGGAGGTCCTATGCCTAATGGGACTAAGGAAACCAGGGGGTAGGGGGTCTGGCGAATGGTACCAACAGTGGCTCCCTCGGTCTCAGGGCTAGACGGTATGTGATCCTCCGGTGAAGGAGTGTAGTCTACTGGTGCGGGGTCCTCAGGAGATGGGGTGTACTCCACGCTGGGCTCCTCATCAGAATCAGCAACGCAAATGACTTCCCTGGAAGCCATCTCTGCGAAAATATTCCAACAGGAACAGTGGTCAGTAGCATCATGATAGTAGTAACTAAAGCAAGAAAGCAATGCATAGGTAACACATAAACTAGCATAAGTAAACATATCGAGGATGAGACCTTGCATGCAAATGGTAGCTTCGGAGTGGGTTATAGTCCAGGTTTGGTTTTCGTTTTGTTTTGTTTGTTTATCCTGGTTCGCTATAACCACGGCTCTGATACCAATCTGTCACACCCCGGTCAACGGTTTCGGGTGTGAACGAGAATGGAATCATAGTCGAGGATACATAGAACAACTTCTAATAAATTAAAACTTCATAAAACATTACTTCATTTCATTGCAGCAGAAAAGATAGTGGAAACGATAATGTCTTACAATTTGAAAACATAAAGTCTTAAACTAATATTAAAAGCATGAGATCAGTTTATTTGGATAGTCGGGACTATGACTCCGAAAGCAGGTCCGATAGCATATATAAGCCCCATTTGCATGTCTTCAGGAAGTTGCGTCAATTACCTAAGAAATCATGAATTTAAAAGGGTCAACATAAAGTTGGTGAGGTTCACAGGTTTAAGACTCATAGTTAAAGTTTGTAAAACAGTTTTCAGTATACTTAAATATTACGTTGGTTTATTGTTGTGGTTGTATGATCTCACCTGAACCTTGATTTCAAATACTAACGGTTTACCCACCCAAGCATCTCTTGCCCAGAGATGTTAAACAGAGCAGAATAACTGACGTGTACCCCCAGACAATCCGGAGTCAGAACTGGAGCTACCAGTTAGGGTAGGGTTGTCAACCCAAATAGATCTATTCACTAGCTATCGTTTCATACAGAACTAATTGAAATCAATTAATGGTGGGATACGGTTGTACAAACGTTTATAACGATAATGTACTAAATTGGGCAATCAGTAAGAGAACAAGTAGTCATACGGCTAACAGATAAACCATAATATTAAGTAAAAAGCATTTATCAGATTTCATGATTTCTCCCCCAAAGTATAAAACAATTAAAGGAAAATGGGCCGTGAAACTCACAGATTCAGCAGATAAGCGGTAAAAAGCAGCGAAGGAACGGTAGCACGTAACGTCCTAAATAATTTAATTAAACATATGCATAAGGTCAATGATCATTTGAGTAACCTAAGTCACCCAAATGATACCGGTCAAGTCTTGACGTTTTAATCCGTTTAACTATGTACTTATTAAACAAATACGTTTGGTGATGATTTATATTTATGTTAAATAAATATAACCAAAGAATAATCATTTTTAATAATTCAACCAAGTCTTGAATATTGAGTTTAAAATAACAATGTTTATTATTATTTTCATAAGTTTGCATAATTATTGAAAATAATTATGACGTTTTCTTGAGAAATCTTCCATTTGATTATTCATAAGTTAAGAAAACATTACACAAGCTTTATAAATAATGATGTTTATTTTACTTGTGAAAATAGAATCCTTTAGTTAAAATTTATAGTTATTAAATTTATAACTATTTTAACTAGTTAAGAAAAGTCTTGGAAACTTCTAAATAATTATTTGCTTAAATAATTATTTATTTGTTATGACGTCTTTAAAATATTTATTTTGACAATGTCATGGAAGCATATAATTATGTTATTACTTGGACTTATATGTTTTTCCCTTAAGACGTTTATGAAAGTCGTGTCTTTAGATAAGCTCATTTATCCGACGTTATCACGTATATCGCCGTGTTGGTCCCGGTTTTATTACTACGCAACGTCTTTTTGTTTTGATCGTTTTGAGTTAACAAAACGATTATGAAAAATTCATAAAGTCTTCCAACATGTAAGACTTGCATTTATTTTTATAAAAAGTGATTTATTTTTATAAAAAAAAGTCTTCATTTACTTATAAAAGACAAAGGCTAGATTTTGTTGCCTTTTATAGGAATTTTAAGAATCCTTAAATGTTATAATAAGTCCAAGTAAATGATTTGATATATATGTGGTCCTTGCTATTTTTGGATAAAAATATATAAATTCTTTTAACAAAAATGGAATGTTTTTAATAAAAGAAGTCATGGATTTATCCAAGTATTTAATATTTCCATGTAGTAGGTTAATTTTATAAAAATAAATTATGTCAAGTCTACTAACTCTTATTTATTTTTTATTAACCCAAATAGTCTAAATAAACATATAACATGATTATTTTTAGTTGTCATCTATATTTATTATAAGTTCACTAATCTTTTAAGTCCAAATCCACTAACACATTTCATGTGTTAGGACCCATTTTAAACAAGTAAATATGTAACATAATTATATCTACTAACACTTGTAGGTGTTAGGACCAAAAGTAAACAATCATAACAACAATCTACTAACATATTTTCATATGTTAGGACATGGAAATTTAAATGACAATCTACTAACATATTTTCATATGTTAGGACCAAAAGTAAATAAGATCTACTAACACATTTTATTGTGTTAGGACAATCATGCTTAAACCCCCATTTTAGTTATTTACCAATTAGTCATGTTTGAGTTGTTACCCATTTTAGTTCAAGAACATTAACTCATTTATGAGTCCATGGATGATTCCATTTAGGGATTATGTTCTTGATCAACAACAAATAAATTATGACATGATTAAGAACATAAAATGCATGAAAATAAATATGAAGATCTAGGTGCACAAGGACACTTTCTTGAAGTTTTTCTCCAAGTGTTTCACCCCACTAGTTGGCTCTTTTAAGTTCATAGAACACCAACATAGTGTTTAAGATCTAAGAAGAAAGGGGATTAAGAAGATAGATTAGATGATTAAACAAGGATGTAAATGTTGGTTTATTTTTGTCAAGACTTGTAGGCATTACTTGGGTGTTAACAAGTAAGAGAAGTGAGTTTAGAGGACTCACAAGGGAGCTAGGAAAGGAAACCAAGAAGGAGGGTGGCGGTGGTGGCGTCCGGCTGGCAGGGGGTTCCGGCAGGTGGCTCCGTCGGTGGCGGGTGGCTGGGCTGCGGTGGCAACAGCCTGATCGGCGGCGGCAGTGGGGAAGTCGGCGGAGGTGGTGGTGGCCGGTCCTTAGGGAGACAAGGGAGGGAGATGGTTGGGTGTGTTGGGTGCAAGGGAGCAAGTGGGTGTGGTCTCCTACTTATACCCATATTAAGGGTTAATAACCCTTGGTTAATCACCCTCCATGGGAACTTGTAATCCCTCTAGACTAGCCTTGTTGTCAACCTCTTGTTCACCCAACAATCCTTGAGTTAGTTGATTAATCTTTTTTTTTTATAAACTTTTCTCATGTTTATTAAACACTTGGAAGCTTTTATAAAATATGTAAGGGTTAGAGGTTATTAAAAATCACAACTTTATAAATTATAACTCAAGTGAAATTATATCTAATAAGGTGGTGATTTTATAAAAAGTTGATGGGCTAGAAGTTTTATAAAATTATTTGGGATAAATTTTTATAAAACTCACATGGGTTAAACAATTCATTTAAGGTGTTTGTATGTGGGCCGAAGCCCATGAGGCATGAAAAGGGAGTGGGCCGAAGCCCACGAGGAAAAATAAAGGGATTTGGGGCGGGTTTTAGTGTGGGCCGCAAGGGAACAAAAAGAAAAGGGAAAACCGGTTTGGGCCGGTTACGGCCCAATGCGATCTGGGCCGCGGGTCGGGTTTCCGGTTTAGGGAAAATACTCGGCGTGTCAAGGCGAGTCTATGGTTAAGTTTTCGGGTTGATCCGGGTTGGTTTGGGCTTATTGGGCCTAACCGGGCCCAATAAGGTTAATGGATCTCGTTTTGGCAAAGTCTTGACAACGTAACATTTTTCGTAACATTTTAAGTTCATAAAACGTCCTAACAGTTTAGATCAGTTTTGATAAAACATAAAATGTCAATTTTTATATTTAATTTCTTATTATTAAAATTCCATTTTTAATAATATGAGACTTTCATATTTCACGGTTATTTAACGCGATATCTAAATCAGTTAATCATTTATCTAAACACAGTTAATCATGCGTTTTAAAACAGTAATTCACATAATTATCACGTAATGAAAGTCAACAAAAGTCAATGGAGAGAGGGTTTGACCTAATTTTTGGACCGGGTGTCACATCTTTGCAAGCACTTCGGGACTTAAAACACCCCCCAACATCTGCTAGTTCATGCCCCAAATCGCAGCAGCAACCTCCGCAGTTCTACACATAAAATCATAGCCGAAAAAGCCTTTTTCGACCCAGTTTTCTGACCAAGTTCGCAGCAGCATTTCAGCAGCCATTCGGTCCCATTTTTCAGTCCTAGAACAATTGTATTTCAGGTATATAACTCACCTCTCGACCGCCTTTCATTTGGTTACAAAACAGCCCCGAAAACACCTCCGTTCGGACCCGTTTCGACACCGAAAACTCACGTTTTCATGTTGGTTCTCTCTGATTTCTAATAGCAGCTTTTAACACCCATTTCAAGCATCCTCAAGTCGTTTGGAAAGTTCCCTAAGCGTTTTTCGAGTTCCTTGGTTCCTTCCTTCGACATCGTCGCTCGTTTACGTGAGAAAACACACTTTTCTTTCATATTTTTCATGATATTTCAAGTTGATTATTTATGTTATATATTAAGTATGTGGATGAGCCTAACACATTACACATGCTTTGGTTGCTTAAACATAAGGTTTTGATGCATGAAAAATTATTTTTAACAAATTGATAAAAGATGTTAAATGTGGTTCAAATGGTTCAAGAAATCTAAAGTTGGTGATATGTAGTATTGTATGTGTTTAGATATTAAAAGTTATATTTTAATATGTTAGTGAAACTTATAAAATATGAAAAGTTGGTGAAACGAGTAGTTTGACTTTTGTTGACTTTGTCGGGTTACATGAAGTTCATAACATATAATGATATTTTATGATATTTGAAAACTTGATAAAATAGTATTTTATGATAATTGGTTGAACTTACATAAATGTTTATGTTATAAAATTTATGTTACAAAATATACATAAGTGTTGGTTGACTTGGGTAAATTGGGGTTACATAAGTTAACCGGGATGTTTAAAAGAAAAACTGTATTTTAGAGTTATAATATTCAAATGTGATATTTTCGGGTATTTGACTAACTCTTAGAAAATACATAAGTACAAATATATTAAATATATTTATTTCATTACACGTAAGACAAGTCGAGTCATGTCAAAGTGTTCATAAACTTCGTACATAGGAAATATAGTTTATATTTTTGAGCGTCTTAAATATATTTATATTTTGGTACACGTATACAAATCACCAACGTGTCGTCACCAAACGTTTTACAATCACATGCAACCTGGGCAGTGTTGGGTGAAAGGTTACATCACCTACTTACCTATATTCACATACTAAGACCATAGGTGTCTAAATACTGTTTTAGGGCACGCTAGGTCGGCATACATTTCATTGCTACATACAGTTCGTCAGTCACAGTTCCAGGTGAGTTTCATGACCCCTTTTCATTGTTTCCTTTGGGGAAGAATTACATGCATTTCAAATCACATTTACATCTGGACACAATATACTTAAATGATACGTACCGATTACCTGAGACCGTTTACATATCACGTTAAGTCCCTTCATAACTGGACTGCTAATCGTTATTATAGCGAGGTGGTGATGGATAGTACTATCGAGTTTGACAAACCCTACCCGCGTTAGTCGCGTTAGCTTTGGTTGTAGGCCAAAACGGGTATATTATTGGCCTAATTTTCATGCTCATGTTAGTGATAACATGTTGCACGGGGGCATTCATTCAGTCGAGCGTCGGTTCCAGTGACTCATAGTAGTGGTTATTGTGTAGGCCAACACATGTCATGAAAAGTATTGATTGTGGTCCATTATAAATTGTTTACACTTACATTTACATTACAAACCTGTGAACTCACCAACATTATTGTTGACCGTTTAAGCATGTATTTCTCAGGTAACTAGGCAGCTGCATACATCAACATGCATTCAAGAGTCACCATGCTAGGGTGCATATTTTGGGACATTCATTATCATGTTATGTCATTTTCTGGAAAAACATTTTCATTCCACTTAGCTTCCGCATTTTGAGACATAAATTTGTAACCGTTGAACCGCATGGTTATTTGTGTATGTCTTTCATTATTCATATATAGTTGTTCATGTAACTTGTGTGTGATGATCCATGAAGTCATGACCCCGCGGGAATGCCGCTGTGGATGGGGTGTGACAGCTACACCTACCAACATACCTCTATGCCTCTTCTTCGACTGATCCGCGAAAAACACCATCGTCTTCACTTCCTGTAAAGGACCAAAAGTTAATTCATCATATATACTACTAGGTAGAATACTTATCGATGCACCGTAGTCGAGAAGCACTTTGTTCGTCTTGAATTCCCCAAATTGGATCGGGATGAGTGGCGTCTTTAGCTCTTTAAACTCCTCTTCTTCACTTTCCTCACCATCTTCATGTATGTCAACCGCACTAATCGGTACCCCTCGAACATTTTGAGCACCTGAGGTGGACACTTGGTGAGATGGATTTAACACCGTGTCGGATGGTAACTTACCTGGTTCTCGTATGGACACTTACTCTACTAGTTGACCCATTTGCTTCTGCATTGACTTTATTGTCTTATCTCGAATCTCATTAGCCTTCTGCATCTCTTTAAGTGTCTCCAATATAGCTGTCAATTAGGGATTGCTTTCATCTTCACGAATCTGTTGTGGTTGATAAACTCTTTGCTCTTTCGCCGG
>JBCNJP010005219.1:0-13626 GCA_039602395.1 Deinandra increscens subsp. villosa | reverse complement strand
GTATAAAGAGGCTTAATATGGCATAATGAAGCTTAGTTAAGGGATCCTTTGTTCTCTCTCTAACTTTCTCTCTCTGATTTTCTGGGCGTTCATCTGCTTCTCCTTTGATCAATTTCGTTTGGTTGAAGGTTCCTAATCTGGGGATCATGACTAGATCTTCAGATCGTTTGAACAAGGGCTCCAAACTGTCTTGTAATTTGGGGGATCCTCCTGATCCGGGTAATTGCGATAAGTCTGGGATTAAATCTCACATGAATATTGATCGTAAACCTCTCCTGAATATTAGCAATGGTGGTACTTACCCTGATTCTGCGATTGGTGCTGGGTTGTCAAGGAACGGTGATAATAATTGTTGTTCGGAGCATATTAATGGTGAGAAATTGATGTCAAACTCCATTGCAATGAATTCCGATGCTGCTACAGATGCGTTTATTGAGCCGAGTGAACTGAATCTCTTTAATGTCAACATCGATTATTCTCCTGACCTAATTCCTTCGTCAGGTACACATACTTTATTTGATGAGAATTCTTCTGCTAAGGGTGTTATTGATCCATCGATTATGAATATTCTTACGAACCCTTCGGATGATACGGAACTACGTATTTTTAATAAATTCCTTGCTGTTGAATTGCTTAAACGTAAAGGAGTCCGGGGTTCTGTTGAGAGTGATATAGATGAATCATTGAATAATGCTGGTGATGCTGATATGATAACTGAGGGTGGGAAAACGGAGTTGAAATCAGATTCTGGTGGTAATAATATTGAGCAATGTGAGGGAAATGAAGGTTTGGTTAAAATAAATGAGGTCTCTGTGGATGGTGATACTTCTAATGGGCAGAGTATTGAAGGGGATGGTTTGGGAAAGGTGGGTAAGAATAGTAGTCCTATGGAGACCAGTGTTATGGCTAAAGCTGGTACGTTGATATGTGTTGGTAACTCGGAGTTTCATGATAAGTATTCAAAATTGTTCATGAAACCGCATTCTAAAACAGTGAAGAGTTTTTTTCTGAAGCACAATCCTATTGTTAATAACATGACATCTAGCTTGAGGTTTATGTTCAAGAGGAAGGAGCTGGACAGATCTGAGATAATTGCTCAATCTGCTAAGATTTTTCTGGATTTAGATGGGGAAGCCAAGCATTGTGTTCCTGTTAGTGGTAAAAAGCTTAAAAGGACCGATCCTAGAACGGTGTCAAGGGATAGGAAGCTGGGTGTTGGGGTTGATGGAAGGAAACTGATCAGGGTTAGTTTACCTAAAAAGGAGGCTGTTCAGACTGAGCGGTCCTTGCCACCGGTGTTACATGTGAAATATAATATTGGTAAAGATTCTTGTTCCAGGAATCTTCCTATATCAAAAGACACTAGTATGAAATATATATGGTCACAAATGAAGAAAGCAAAGGAAAAGGTTGGGTCTAGTACTTCTAAGTTTGTGCAGCAATTAAATGGAGGTGGGTTTAAAGAGTCAGTTCTTGGCTCGGTTCCGGCTATCAAGAATTTTGTGTTTGGAAATTCTTCTGAAACTGCAACCATTGGGGTTATGAATGGTGGCTCTTATGCTTCTGTTGCTGCTGGGCTTGAGGAAACTGTTCAGTTCTGTCCCCCGGTGGTTCTGGAATCAGGAGAAAAGGTGGTTATGGTTAAGGCAGAAGTTATTGTCCAGGCTAAGCAATTATATCGTAACCATCTATATGGTCATTTTGTGGGAAGTGATTTATCTTTAGCTTTTGTCAGGTTTAATCTATATAAGATGTGGAAAAAGTTTGGGATTATGGATATTCAAACTAATGGGGCTGGTATTTTCCTGTTCAAGTTTGATTCTGAAAAGGGTATGAATGCTATTCTTGAGTCTGGCCCTTGGGTTGTTAACAATGTACCTCTCTGTATTAAGAGGTGGGAACCTGGTGTCAATATGGATAAATCTGACCCTGTCTCTGTTCCTACCTGGATTTTGATCAAGGGTTTACCTATGGAACTCTGGAATACTAGAGGTGTGTGCCAAGTTGCTAGTTGTGTTGGAAAGCCTATTCTCTTTGATAAAATAACTCAAGACAAATGTGGGAATTATGAGGGGGCTACTGGATTTGCTAGGGTATTGGTGGAAGTCATTGCTAGTGAGATGCAGCCATGTAATGTGAGGGTACTATATCCTCAAATGGGGGGTGTATCTAATTCCAGTGTCAATGTCTCCGTTGAATATCAGGCTATTCCAGCAAAGTGTGAGCATTGTCAAGTGTTTGGTCATTCTTTTGAGGAATGTAAACTTAGGCCGGTGACAAACATGGATGTTGATGGGGGTTCTGATGTTAATTGTACTAATGGGCATGTGGATGGGAATGCTAATTCTCTTGATGATTCTGTTAGTGGTAATGCAATTAAGGAAGGGGATGATGGGTTCCAAATGGTAACCAAGAAAGGTATTAAGAAGCCTAAAGAAGGTGCTCCAAGGTCTGGTCCTAATTCTCCTGTAAAGAGGGTGTCCAAGGGTGATAGCTCACCTTCTAAAGGAGCTGGTAAAAGTTCTGATGGTAAGCTGAAAGGTAGTGAGGTGAAAACACCAACGGGGAAGAGTTCTAATCAGGAGGCTTCTTCTTCTGGTACTAAGGATGAGTCTAAAAAGCCTTATGGTGTGGACACTGGTTCTACTGTATCTAACTCTGGAAACAAAAGGGGTGGTACTGATCCTAAAAATGAGGATAAGGGTGATAAGAAGGGGATTAATACCAAACAGGAATACAGGGTTAAGGATGTGGGTAGGTCTGATTCTAAACAGAGTGGTGATAAGTGTAAGGGGGAAATTAAGGGAGGTAATCAAGAGAATACTGTTAGAATGGAGTATAGACAGAGGGGTATTTCAGCTGATGTCATGGGACCTAGAATAAAGCTGGAAAACAGATTTGAGTCACTACAATCTGATGACATGAGTATTGATAGTCAGGAATGCAAGAACCCGGTGGAATCTGTTAAAGCTAAAGAAGTGAGATGTGCTAAGAATGAAGTATTATGTAATAAACACATTAAGAATTTTTTGCTGAACAAAAGGAGAGCTGAAGCTAACTCTGGGCTGGTGTTTGGTAGTATTTCTATGACTAGGCCTCCTGATCTGCTTACTAAGGCTTCTACAGATAATGCTGGTAGTGTGTTTGATGATTTTTTTGAGTTACTTGAAAAGCAAAGGAAGGATGAAGTTTTGGGGTTTATCAATGCCAAACAATTTCCTTCCAGTGATGTCATGGCCAAATGGAGCCACCTTCAAACCAAGTTTTTCTTGAAAATGTGTGAGGATAGTGGCTTTGAGGAAGGTTTTGGCCTGGAGTGTTGGGAATTACTTGCTGAGGCGGATGGCTCTGATGGTTACTTTAGTGCTACAGAATCTGAAGAGAATGAGGTTGCTTCTGTTGAGAATGAAATGGCTAATTTTATGAAGATTGACTCTTCCACAAAATCCTTGGATACTCAAGCATTGGGTGTTCAATCCTCACTTACTCCTTCTCAATGAATTTAAACATCCTTACTTGGAATATTAGAGGTCTGGTGAAGAAAGCTCATCAAAACCAGCTGCTTGATATTATGAATGATAAGAGAGTTAGTGTATGTTGTATTGTTGAGACTCATGTTAAAGCTCACAAGCTACAGAAAGTGTGTTCTCATGTCTTTGGTACTTGGGATTGGGAATCTAACAGTGTCTATTGTCACAATTGGGTCAGAATTATTGTAGGATGGAACCCTGCTGTTGTGGATATTATGATCATGAACTGTACTGATCAAGTTATCAATTGTTATGTAAAGTCTAAAGATGGGAAGCACAAGTTCTATTGTTCCTTTGTTTATGGGCATATTAATGCTATTCAGAGGAGGGTGTTGTGGTCTGATTTAGAAAAATTTGGAAACAGCATTGGGGATGATCCTTGGTTAGTTGTTGGTGATTTTAATGCAACTTTGGACCCTGCTGAGAGTTCTTCTGGTTCTTCACATGTTATATCTTCTATTGATGAGTTTAGAGGCTGTTGTTTGAAATCTGGCATTTCTGATATTCCTTCATCTGGTTTACATTTTACATGGAATAAAACCCCTGGGAAAGCTGATGGCCTTCTTAAAAAACTTGATAGGGTGATGAGCAACAATTGTTTTAGGTCTACATTTCCTGAGGCAAAAGCTCTTTTTCTGCCTTTTTATACCTCTGATCATTCTCCTAGTTTGGTTACTTTGCCTGTCAAGGTTGCTTGGAAGCCTAAGCCTTTCAAATTTCCGAATTACTTGTCCAAAAAGCAGCAATTCTTGCCTATTGTGGAGAAAATCTGGAAACAACATGTTTATGGTTGTACTATGTATTCTGTTACCTCCAAGTTGAAGAGCCTGAAGAAACCTTTGAGGAAACTTGCCTTAGAGCAAGGAAATTTGGCTGAAAGGGTTAAATTTCTACGAAAAGAATTAGGAAGGATTCAGGAAGCCATTGTTGATGATAACACCAGTCAAGTTCTGAGGGATGAAGAGTTGATATATCTTCATGCTCTGAAAGATGCTGAAGAAGATGAGGAATTATTTTTGAAACAGAAGGCTAAGATTGATTGGCTTGCTGCAGGTGATCAGAATACCAGTTATTTTCACAAAGCTGTAAAAGGTTGGCAATCTAGGAGCAGAATCAATGGTGTTAAAGATATGAGTGGTAATTATCATGAGGGAGAGCAGGTTGGGGAGGCTTTTGTTGATCATTTCAAGTCTTTTATGGGATGTGAGGTCCCTATGCAATCTTTGGTTGATCCTACTTCTCTTTTTACCAAGCATATTCCTAGGGAGGTGGCTGATTATATGGTTAGACCTGTTACTAAGGAAGAAATAAAAGAGGCTATTTTTGATATTGATGATGATAAGGCTCCTGGGCCTGATGGGTTTTCTGCCAAATTTTTCAAAGCCTCATGGTCCATTGTGGGAGATGAAGTTTGTAAAGCTATACAGGAGTTTTTTGGAAATGGGAAATTGTTGACTGAGATTAATGCTACAATTATATCATTGGTTCCCAAATGTCACAATCCTTCAAATGTTGCTGATTTTAGACCTATTGCTTGCTGCAATGTTCTATATAAGGGAATTACAAAAGTTATTTGCAATAGAATAAAGCACTCTCTTGATCTTGTGGTTAGTAATAACCAGTCTGCCTTTATCCCTGGAAGGCAAATTTCTGATAATGTGTTGCTTACTCAAGAATTGATGAGAAACTACCATAGAAAGGGTGGAGCTAGGAGATTGGCTGTAAAGATTGACCTACAAAAAGCTTATGACACTGTTAATCATGATTTTCTAGAGAAGTGTTTGAATCATTTTGGATACCATCCTTGTATGGTGGGTTGGATTATGAAATGTCTCAGGTCTGCTTGCTACTCTATTAATGTTAATGGGGATAGTCATGGATTCTTCAAAGGCAAAAGAGGGCTTAGGCAAGGTGATCCAATGTCTCCTTACTTGTTTACTTTGGTTATGGAAATTCTCACATTGATTATTAATAGAAGGGTTAGGGAGGATGGAAACTTTAACTATCACTGGAAGTGTAGGAAGCTGGGTATTACAAACTTGTGTTTTGCTGATGATTTGTTGGTTTTTGTGAATGCTGACTGTGATTCAGTTAAAGTGATCAAGTTGGCTCTTGAGGAATTTAGTGGGGTTTCTGGTTTGCTTCCAAATATGAATAAAAGCACCATGTACTTTGGCAATGTGTTGCCTTCTACCAAGGCTAGAATAATGGATCTGCTTCCATTTAAGGTTGGGGTGCTTCCTGTGAGGTATTTGGGGCTTCCCCTGCTGGCTAAAAGATTATACTCCAAAGACTGTGCCAGTCTGATTGATAGGGTGAAGAAAAGAGTTGATGATTGGAAGAATAAATCATTATCTTTTGCTGGGAGGCTTCAATTAATCAAATCTGTTTTAGCTTCTATGCAAGTATATTGGGCTTCTGTGTTTTTGCTTCCTATCTCTATTATTGAAGATATTGAGAGAATAATAAATAAATTCCTCTGGACACAAACTGATAGTTGCAAAGGAAAGGTTCGGGTTAGTTGGAATGAAGTGTGCTTCCCTAAATCTCAAGGAGGGTTAGGAATTAAGTCTTTGAAAGTCAGAAACAAAGCTTTAGTTTCAAAATTGGTTTGGAACATTATTAGTGGAAAGGAGAATGTTTGGACAAAGTGGATTCAAACCCACAGATTGAAGGGCAGAAGTCTATGGGAACTGCCTGACAAAAGAGATAAATGCTGGAGCTGGAGGAACATTATGAAATGTAGAGATATTGTTTGGCCTCATTGTTATACACAAATTGGTAATGGTGAGGCAACTTCTGTCTGGTTTGATATATGGCATCCTTTGAGTCCTTTATGTTCTTTCATTAGCAACAGGGTGATAAATAGAGCTGGATTGAGCACTTCTGCAAAAGTGAAGGATATTGTTGTTGATGGGAGGTGGGTGTGGCCTGAAGAATGGAGGGATATGTTTCCTGGTTTGTTCAATTCTGAGCCTCCTAATTTAGTCATGGGAAAAGCTGATAAGGTGGTTTGGAGATCAAATGATGGGTCCTTGGGTGTGTTTTCTACCAAAGCTGCCTTCAATGATCTTTGTGATAGGCAACAGGATGTTCACTGGGCTAATCTTGTGTGGTTTAGTCAGAGTATTCCAAGGCATAGTTTCACATTATGGATGGCTTGTAAGAGAAGACTTCTTACTCAAGATAGGCTTCAAAAATGGGATGTTGAAGGAGAATTGAAATGTGTATTTTGCAGAAACCAAAGAGATAGCCACACACACTTGTTTTTTGAATGTGACTTCTCTAGGCAGGTGTGGAATAGACTTAAGAGGCGGGCTATGCTTGATAATGCCCCTAATTCACTTGAGGAGTGTACTTATTATATTAGTGCTTCTCCTAAATCTAAATCCTTTAGGAGCATAATTCAAAGATTGATGTTTGGTGCTATTGTCTACTTTATATGGCAAGAAAGGAACTGGAGAATTTTTCAAGAAAAAGAAAGGTCTGTGGAAGTTATTTGTGGTCAGATTGTGGAAATGGTTAGATGTAAACTGCTGAGCCTGAGGATAAGGAAAACTCCCCTAACTGTTAAGATGGGAGAATTATGGGGGTTTAAGGTTTATGGAAAAAGCAACACAAATGATAGTCATCATGATACTACAAACTAACTTGAATTGCTGGGATTTGGGGAGATTGAGTATACTGGGGATAGATCACAGAGAGAGAAACATTGGATCCGTCTTTCTTCTTTTTATTTTACATCTTGGTGTGTGGAGCGGGGCATGGGGATGGGACTGGTTGGGATTGATCATTCACTTGGTGAGCTTTGGGGTTTGGGATGGGACTGGGTTTGGTACACATTGCACACATTATGCACCTTCATTGCTGAGTTTTGAGAGTAGATATGGTGAGGTAGGTGGGGATGGGTTCTGCTTGGATTGGGACTCCAAATATGATGTTGAGGACCTTATAATACGTTGGGTAGTCATCTGGCAGCCTTGGTTGTCTCCCTGTTTCATTTCTGGCCCTTTGGTGTCTTGTTTATTTTATTTTTATACTCTGTTGGTTACTTGGTTCTCATTTGAATCAATAACTGATTCTGCCCTTTTGAATTGGTGGTTAGGTTGTTGGTGGCATGTTATATGCACCTACCTGGGAGTTATAAGGTTGGAGCATACCAGGTCTTATAGGACATCTTATTCCACCAAAAAATTTTGTATTTTTAGCACTATTCACTGGTATGCAAACCCTCTTGTTAAAGATGATGAGTCAGCCTTTTATTTTACCTTTTTTGAGTCATTGAGTCTTTTTATTTGTTGGCTATGGGTTGGGGAGGGAGTTTTGTTCCAGCTTGTTATGGTGTACATGGTGAAGGTATATTCTACTGGAGTCTTGTGCAACATATCAATTCTGCTTGTTGGTTACAAAGGGATGAGTGATTATATGTTTATTTGGTGGTGGTATGGATTACATTCTATGTGTCAGTGGAGTAAGGGTGCTTGCTGGTTGTATGGGTTATGCTTAAACTGGTTTCTAAGTTACTTGCAGGAAATAAAAAGTGTATGGCTTCATGTTCTGCTTTTTAGCAACAAATATGCTAAGAATCTGGTGATATTTAGAGCTGATGTTGTTGCAGTTTATGCTGCAATGGATTCGGTTAACACATTGTTGGTCATTGCTGCAAATTTGGGAAAATGGAAAAGAAATAGATATGATTACTCTAGCTGCAGTGTTATTATTTATGGATTAAAGCTGAGGTGCAAATTGACTGATATGAGGTTGCTGCAGAGTTTTGAGGACAACCTTATTATATGTATAACTTCTGATGGGTATGCTGCAAGGATGATGTTATTTGAGGCTGATGTGGGCAATAGTGTTAGTGGCTGCTGCAATGGGGAATGGGATGTTATTGCTGCTTGGTGGAAAGTATGGGTGGCTAGAAGACTATGGTATATGTATGCTTATACTAGAATGAAGAGTCTTAGGCAACAGGCTGATGCTGGTTTATCTTTTCCATATGTGGGTCAAGCTGTTGCTGGGTTGGGGTTAGCTGATCCTGCTGCTAGAGATATCAATTGGAATTGGGATAAAGACTGTGATTTGGATTACTGCCCTGCTGCTGCTACTAATGTAACACAGTTTTGCTGGTATGCTAATATATATATTAGGGGCTGTTGTGATAGTACCTTTGATTTTGTGAAGAAGATTGCTACCTGCTGGTATATGGCTAAACATGATGATGGGATATCCTGCTGCTGGAACTGTTTCAGAAATCTCGAGTCTTTGTTAAGATGGATGTTTTGGGGCTGGAACAGGGTTAAAAGGAATAGCTGGTGTTGGCTTCAAGCTTCTATTCTACAGATTTATATGAAAGTTGGTCTTTGGGTTGGAGGCCATGCTAATAATTTTGTTTCTGCTGCTGATAAGAACTGCAGAATTGGTAAAAGTGAGGATTTGGGTGCTGCTGTTTTTGGTGGAGCATACGTAATGGCAGATTGGGACTCTGAGATATACCGATTGCATATGAGCTCCTTCACAACTATAGAGGATTATGGCATTTGTTGATATTGATGGAAGTAGGCGTGCATTTGATATCCCATGGTTTTTTTCCATTCATATTGAGGAGTATTGGTTTTTTATTATGGGCTATGTCTTGGTTCCAATTTGTATTGGTGGTTGGGTTAGCTTTTGGCTATTTTGGGCTGGGCTTCAATGCCTTAACCCGTGGCCTGATTAGTGTGTTTGTTCTTGGGTTTGGCCTTCCCGTTACTTGTGTCGGGTTGGCTGCTGGTTTGTAACTCTATTCTTTTATTCTTTTCTAATAAAGTTTGCCGGGGCTTTGCCTCTTTCCCAAAAAAAAAATGAAGCTTAGTTAGGTATAATCGACCCAATTGGGCATAATGAACCTAAATTGGGTATAATAAACCTCAATTGGGTATAATGAATCTCATTTGGGTGTAATAAAGCTCAATTGGGTGTAATGAAGCTCAATTGGGTGTAATCGACACAATTGGGTATAATCAAGCTCAATTGGGTATAATGAGGCTCAATTGGGTGTAATCAACACAATTGGGTATTATGAAGCTCAGTTGGGTATAATGAAGCTCAATTGGGCATAATCAAGATCAATTGGGTATAATGAGGCTCAATTGGGTATAATTAGGCTTAATATGTCATAATGAAGCTTAATTGGGAATTATTAGGCTCAACAAGGTATAATTGACACAATTGGGCATAATGATCCTAAATTAGGTATAATGATCCTAAATTGGGTATATTCGACATAATTGGGCATAATAAACCTAAATTGGGTATACTAAGGCTCAATTGGGCATAATGAACCTAAATTGGGTATAGTCAAGCTCAATCGGGTATAAAGAAGCTCAATTAGGTATAATGATGCTCAATTGGGTATAATGAGGCTCAATAGGGCATAATTAAATTGGGTATAGTCAAGCTCAATCGGGTATAAAGAAGCTCAATTAGGTATAATGATGCTCAATAGGGCATAATGAAGCTCAATTGGGTGTAATCGACACAATTAGGTATAATGAATCTCATTTGGGTGTAATGAAGCTCAATTCGGTATAATCAAGCTCAGTTGGGTATAATGAGGCTCAATTGGGTTTAAAGAGGCTTAATATGGCATAATGAAGCCCAATTGGGTATTATAAGGCTCATCAGGGTATAATCTACACACTTGGGCATAATGAACCTAAATTGGACATAATGATCCCAAATTAGGTATTTTGGACACAATTGGGCATAATGAACCTAAATTGGGCATAATGATCCTAAATTAGGTATAATTATCACAATTAGGCATAATGAAGCTCAATTTGGAATAATGACGCACAATTGGACATAATGAACCTCAACTGGGTATAAATGAAGCTCAACTGAGTATAATGAGGCTAAATTGGGTTTAATGAGGCTCCATAGGGCATAATGAAGCTCAATTGGTTATAATAACACTCAGTTGGGTATATTGAACCTCAATTGGGTATAATGAGGATCAATAGGGCATGATCGACTCCATTGCACATAATGAAGGTAATTAGGCATATTGGGCTTAATTATATATATTATTTACGGGAAAATTATGAGTAAATTAAAAAAATTTATCAAATAATATAATGTTTGAATTAGTATAATAATATTTTATTAAATATATTAATTCACCATACGTTTATAAAATATAGGGAAAATTGGACATATATAATCCTACCTATTCACGATTGGCGGATAATAATCCCAAGTAATTTTTTGGCCAAAAATGATCCTTCCTTTACACCCTGTTATTTCTAATAATCCTTTCCGTTAAAAAACTAACACCGTTAGTGTGAAGGACTAGTAATGTCATTATCTGAACTTGTTTTATTGAAATAAACTTGCAGGGTAAATAGTGTAATTTAACTAAACTTATTTAATAAAAAAAAACCAAAAGAAATTGAATCGGAAGCATTGAATCGGAAGTTGCAGAATCAATCCGGTGAAATCTCCGTTGGAACCAGAAGAAATCAACCCTAGAATCGCATAGTTTTTCAATATCTTAATCTGATTGAATCGGAAGTTGCAGAATCGCGTAGTTTTTCATGCCGCCATAGTCTTACCGGGGTTCATGGCGGGGGATTGGTGGCGGCTCAAAGCCACCGCTGGAGTTTGAGCGGACATCGGCGTTCGAGAGCGGAGAAGAGGGATGAGGGGCTGCTGGCGTCGATTGGTCGGAGGGTGGTTACCAAGTGGTTCGATCGGAGGAGGTGCGAGGTGGGGGTGTGAGGGTACTGGGTTTGCCGGGTGTATGGCGGAGAAGGAGGGGGACGCCGCCGTAGGGTGCTCGTCGGAGATAAGGACGCCGCCGTAGGGTGCTCGTCGGAGATAAGGAGGTGCGAGGTGGGGTGTGAGGGTACTGGTTTGGTTTTTTTTTCTATTAAATAAGTTTAGTTAAATTACACTATTTACCCTGCAAGTTTATTTCAATAAAAACAAGTTCAGATAATGACATTACTAGTCCTTCACACTAACGGTGTTAGTTTTTTAACGGAAAGGATTATTAGAAATAACAGGGTGTAAAGGAAGGATCATTTTTGGCCAAAAAATTACTTGGGATTATTATCCGCCAATCGTGAATAGGTAGGATTATATATGTCCAATATATAGTCATGCTCGACTCAATCAATATATGTGAGTACAAGTAAGACCTTACAACATACTCTCGTCTAGCTAAATTGGTTATTGTCTACTTTATTAGGTCAAGGTCTCATGTTCGATTCCCATTCTCGTATTTTTTTTAATATATTATTTTTTCCTCTTCACGAAATTTTGGTCTGTTCCCATATTTACGTTGGCAGTTTCCTTAGATGATTCAAATCGTCATAAACGGGAATATCGGAAGTCAAAACTCTCCAATTCATTTTTCAAAATCAGTAGGGTTTTTGCGAACTTTTTTTTTCTCTTCCCGCCGACGACAATCTCAATCGAATTAGGAGATTGAAATTTCAATATTTTTTCCACCGATATACACGTCGATAACATGATTGAACCGATTCCTTCCGTTTTACTTGTAACTTTATTTACTAAAACTAGATTCACGAATTGGGGAAGCACTGCAGTTGTGGGAAAAACATTACTCAATCCTCATCTTCTACAGAGGTAAGTGATGATTCTTATATTTATTTGTCGAATATGGTTGTATTAATTTGTTTATGATTTTACAATCTCCAGTAGTATCTAACTAATAATTTTAGATCATGGAAGAAGAATGCGCAGTGGGAAACGACCAATTACAAACCATGCAAACCAAGGATGCCTACAGTGATTTTACACATGTGAATATGATTCAGGAGAAGCGGATGATGATCACAATGAAGCCAACACTTATGATTCAAGTGACAGTGGAGCCACTAGTGGCTGAGCACCTATCAAAGAAAGTCATTGCACGCTAGCTAGCGTTTTGAAGTTGGTTGTTATGTTAGTTGTAGCGCGTCTTCCCTCCTTCAGAAATCTTGAGCAGTATTTTCTTATGATGACCTGGTCGCGAGAGTACGATACATCAGTGTAAAAGATTGAGTTGGTTATATATGTATATCGATATTACATCGGTGTAAAAGATTGAGTTGGTTATATATGTATATTGATATATCGCTCCTTCCAATCGCCCTTGTTTCGCTCCCCCCCCCCCTATCTAATAAGGTAAGTTGCCCCTAATCTACAGGCACCTGCCTATGTGTCTGCCGCTTGCACTCTACCATATTCATTCCACACTTTCTAAAAATAAAGGAGTTGCGAAGGAAGATCTCTGGGAGCCTTCACTCGTAAACCTAAAAAAGAAAGAAGATGAAGAGATGGGAATGAGGTGCAATAGTGATAAGGAGGGTTTCAAAGCGCCTTACCTGACTTCCCGCCATAAATAGAATTGTCAATTCGGTTGGCAACCAACTTTCAATCATACTTATCATTTTGCCTTGCTCATGGCACTTCAATTTCTTCGTAACTCGTGAAGGAACTTCAGACGGATGAATAATTACGGGGAATGGATTGGAAAGTCTAAATCCAAAAAAGATTAAAGCCAAGACGGGCTTGACAATACTGTTCAAGATGAATACTGTTAGAACATACTGTAATTGTAACACAAAACAGTCAAGTATTAGAAGAAAAGATAAGACAGATCCTTAGAAGAGAAAGGATACAAAAGTCTGTATGAATTACGGATTTCTGCATGATTTATGTATTCATACAGAACTACTCCGGAAATTCCGAAGTAGTTCTGTATAGACTAAAATCTACAGAAATCCTCATTTCTGTAGATAGCTTCTAATGGGAAGCATCAAAAGTCTTCAAAGAAGAGTGCAGAAGGAGTTCTGGATTATCAGAAGATAAATATTACGAGAAGAACAATTTCTATCTTTGTGTGGAAAACAAGCAAAATGAATGTCAACTTGGCATTAATCAAGAAGGCAATTGAAGACAGTTGAAAAAGAGATAAATTGAATATGTTCAATTTATCTCTATATACTCTGACACACTCCAACATCAACCGTCCTCAACCACCTTATCCAAATACAATTTGCTACATCTGCCTATAAATAGCAAGCTGACTTCACCAAACAAAGCA
>JBCNJP010005217.1:0-12819 GCA_039602395.1 Deinandra increscens subsp. villosa | reverse complement strand
ACAAAAACAAAGAAACCTAGACTATAGCCCGCTCTACGAGACTTCCATTTGCATACGAGGCTCACTATCAACATCCTGAGGTACGAAAATACATGTCATAGCTAAATGTGTAGCTTTATCATTACTTATGTGTATAATTACTACCTTGTTATTATATATGTATATCAACCGGTACTGACTTGTTGTCGTCTTGGAACATGTTATCGCAGAGATGGCTTCAGAACAAGTCATTTGCATATCATCCGAGGCAGAAGCACTCAGTCGACATGCCAGACATACATCGACTTATCTTACGAACATGTTGTCTCATATAAGACATACATCAACTTATCGTAGAAACATGTTGTCTCATGTTAGATATATATTTACTTGTCATACTAACATGATGTCTCATGTTACATATATACTTATTAGCGTTTTAATATTTATTATTGATGCTATTAGTATTATCATGACTTTAGTTATATATTATCCGATTTTCTTTAAGCGTTCCCCTTTTGAAAACCTAAATAGAAAACATGCCTCTGAAACGCCAAATCCGAAACCCCTCGATCCCTCTCATGATGAATGCCACCAAAATCAAGGAAGTGATCACCCAAAGAGTCGTCGAAGCCGCGACTTCTAGCAAGGTATATCGTACCAACGATAGGCGTTAAGGTATATCACCACGTAGTGTGCGTTACTGCTCCTGCAAGGACTTTATAAGAGGCAAGCCTATCTGTGAAATCTATCCTGTTGGTTGTGACAACTCAAACTCTACACCATTGATCATTTCCGGCGAAGTTCTCCTTAAAGAACCCCTAGAATAGGAAGACTTGATGATTTCGAAGATTTCGGTCTGAAATCCTCTAAGAGCAAAAGTTAGCAAACTTGTACCTTACTCTTAGCGAAAGTTCTTTTTCCTAACGAACTTCAGAAAGCCCTTAGCAAACTTAAGGTCTTAGCGAACTTGATTTCCTCTCAGCAGACTTGAACTTATCCTTATCGGATTTCTGCCCAGCAAACTTCAACAATGCTTAGCGAACTTGAATGTTAACAGACTCCACAAGTTATTCCTAGCAGACTTGTAGATTATTCTTAGCAAACTCATACGACACCTAGAATATTACTTTCTGATGGATCATGAATACTTGTAGTTCCGCACTAGCTTTTGTAAGATCCATTGTCAAATAGACCCCGACACTATGAGCTCCAAAGGCGTGAAAGGTGCCATTGGACTAATCAAACGGATGGGGAAGACGAAGTCAGTACTTCACATAAACGATTACTCCGAAGACTACATCGTTAATTGCACTACCTGCACATTAACCAAATGTGCACCCGTATGGTGGAACTCCCTCGCCGACCCATAGGAACCAACTTAGCCTATGCCATGACGTAGAATGAAATCAAGCAACTTTTACGTAACGAGCACTACTCAGGAGAAGAGCTTCAGAGATCGGAAGCTAAGTTCTGGAGTTTGACTATAAATGGTACCGATATCGCTGGCTATACCAAGCAATTTCGTGAACTTGCTCATCTTTGTTCAAACCATGGTCACTCCCCTGTACAAGAAGGTACATCTAGGGTCTTACGCCCCATATTCAAGGAAATGTTCTGGCATCAAATCCGACCACTTTTTGAAGTGTTGTGCGCTTGGCACATAATCTGGTTTGTCCAGCCACACATAAAGGTGTAACTATGGCCAAGGAGAATCCTGAAGCTAAGTGTTGCCCCCCTCATCAAGCAAGAAGCCGAATAACAAGATAAAGCATGGTTGTTGGAGAATAAGCCCAAGAAGAATTCATAGAATGTTCCCGAGGAGAATCCGGAGCCAATAAAGGTTTATGTTGCCACTACGCATGTTCACGAGTCATGAAAGACTGGATTACTCCAGTAACCTATCTTTATGTAACATGTGCAACCTTCACCACTCCATGAGTCATGGAAAACATCTATTGTAGACATGCAAAACCAAGGGACGCATCACGCGAGATTACATCAAACTAAAGAACCAGACTCCCAATCAAGCGAAAGGAAGAGCATTTGTCAACAATGCTAGTAATACCCATTGTGACACTAACACAATAACGGGTAAGTTTCTACTGAATAGCCACTACGCTTTTAGTTTATTTGATATGGTACCTCTAGAAGCTTCGTGTCTACCGATTTTAGTCAATTACTCGAAATCGCCTCTGTTGCCCTAGACACTAAGTTTACCATAGAATTAGCTAATGATGATAGAAACTAGAGAAATTACAAAGGACGAACTTTTGGAGCATGCAGTCGACATTGATCTAATGCATGTCGAGTTAGGAAGCGTTGATGTTGCCATTACGATAGATTGGTTATCAAGGAACCAAGCAGAGATCGTTTGACACGAGAAGATAGTCAGAATGCCACTCGCAAAAGGCGACACTCTTAACGTACAAGGTGAAAGGAATGAAGCCCAACCCAATGTCATATTGCATGAAGACCTAAAAATCCCTTCGTAAAGGACGTCATGCCATTCCGGCTCTCGTCACGGAGAAGAAGCCAAAAGAGGAGCGTATTGAAGACATTCCGACAGTCTGTGAAATCCCACAAGTCTTTCCTAAAGACTTACCTGGCCTGCCACCGCATCGGCAAATAGAACTTCACATCAACTTAACACCTGGAGCCGCCCTCGTTGCCAAAACCCCTTACCGTCTTGCGCCATCCAAAGTGCAAGAACTATCTAAGACAATTACAAGAGTTGTTGGTTAAAGATTTTATCCGGTCAAGTCACCCTACATAGGACGCTACTGTATTGTTCCTAAAGAAGGAAAATGGAACATATTGGATGTGTATCGATTACAGAGAATCGAACAAGCTAACGTGAAGAACTCCTATCCACTCCTGAGAATCGACGATTTATTCGATCAGCCTCAAGAGTCAAGTTACTACTCCAAGGTCGACTGGAGATCAAGCTACCATCAACCCTACATCAGAAATAAAGACGTTACGAAGACAGCATTCAGAACACGCTATGGTCATTACGAGTTCATCGTTATGCCATTCGGATTGACCAACGCACCTGCGGTGTTCATAAGCCTAATGAACCGCATGTGCAAACCTTACTTGGATAAATTTGTTATCGTGTTCATCATTGATATTCTAATCTACTCCCGTAGTAAGAAAGAACACGAACAACATTTGAGTATTATCCTGGAGTTGCTAAAGAAAGAAGAATTGTACGCGAAATTTTTCCACATACGACATTTGGATTCGCGAGACTCATTTCTTGCATCGTGTGATCAACGATAAAGGTCTTGTTGGTGACTATCACCGATTCATTGAGGACATCTCAAAGATAGCCTAGCCTCTGACCACTCTAACTCAGAAAAGATAAGAAGTTTATTTGGAATGCCAAGACTAAAGGAGCCTTCCAGTTGTTGAAGCAAAACTTTGCAACGCACTGATCCTATCCGTACCTAACAAAATTGGAGATTTTGTTGTATATCGTGATTCTTCGTATCAAAGTTTGAGATGCGTGCTAATGCAGCAAGGGAAAGAAATCACTTATACCTCTCGAAAACTTAAGAAGGATTATACAACCCATGATTTAGAGTCTGGAACTGTTATGTTCACTCCAAAGATTTGGAGACACTGCTTGTAAGAAGCGAAGTATTCACTGACCATAAGGGTCACCAGCCTATCTTTAATCAGAAGGAGATGATATTGATACAACGCCAATGGATTGAGCTACTCAATGACTACGATTGCGAGATTCGTTATCATCATGACAAAGCTAACTTTGTAACTGATGCATTAAGTAGAAAGAAACGCGTTAAGCCTCTTCGAGTTCGAGCACTAGGCATGACCATTCGTACTAGTCTCACGTCACAAGTTCGTGATGCACAACTCGAAGCTCTGAAAAGAGAATTCAAGCAATCAGATGCTTACCATGAAATCGAAAGGCAATTGGTAAGGAAACCAAATGGAGCCTACTCCTTGTAGATAAACCTGGAGTGTCAAACCTTTAAACGATAAGGAGATTGGTCTTAAAGGAAGCCCACAAGACTAGATATTCTAGTTACCAGGGATCCAACAAGTTAAAGTATAAAGGAGTTATACTGATGATCAAAGCAAAAGGAAAATTCAGACCTTAAAAAAAAAGTACGTTGCGTAGTTATGTGACAGATTGTCACCACGCAAGACAAACCTAGGCAATAGTTGAGATAACCATTTTCCACTCGTCGTGTTTCCTTATAACAATAGTTATCGCTCGAGTATCCAAGCCACCCCTTTCCGAAGACTTGTATGGAAGAAAGTGTCATTCGTCCCTTCGCTAGACCGAAGCCGGTCTCAATCAACTGACTGGTCCAGTGATAGTTCATGAAACTACTGGGAAGACTTTTCCAATTTTCCATACCTTTCGAAAGCCACAGGTAATCACTAGGAGAACCTACGACGCGAACCCTTAGAACCTCTAAGGGGGATCAAAACCTTATAATGGGTTCTGTCTCAGACAGAGATACTAGGCCCACAAGGAAAAACTTAATCCTCGCTACATAAGTCCTTCGAAATCCTGGATCGGATTGGACTAGTGGCCTACAAACCCATCTTGTCTAGAACCTATTAAGATCTTAGACTGCAAGACCAATATGCTGGAATCAAACCGTATTTTCATCTTTATTATCATTAGAACTCACGGGAATCAAGGAAGATTCCGTCCGGTAGCAAATCAATCTAAACTTTTCCCATAAGCCATCTTGTCCTCGATACATTGCGTACTCCAACAAAAGTTGAAAACTCAAGTATGAGCAAAGCCTAGGCTGATCATGTAAGGCAAATCACAATTGTGGGTGCACACATAATTGTAATCTGAACTACATGAAAATCCTGGTGGAGCCCATCCGTGAGTAATCATGACTTGTCCAAATCAATCAAACTAGAACCTCATTCATATATGTGTCTAACGCTCGTCTTGTTGATAAATCATTGTGGATGTTCTATCAACTCCACTTAGTTAGAAAATCATAAAGGATCACGAGACCCAAAGAAGGAATCATAATCGCACTCCCAACAACATAGATCGTTGACATACTTGTCAAAAAAAAAAAAAACTATCACCTAGGTAAGCAAGAATCAGACCAGACAAAACTAGCTTTAAAAAAAAAAAAAAAAAAAAAAAAAATTGCCCACCGATGCAAAGCCATCAATCGGCATTAGCTAAATTTCGGGACGAAATTCTTCCAACAGGGGGAGAATGTGACAACCCGTCAAAAATCAAAGGTCAAACCTATACTTTGACCGTATATATATACGTATATACATGTGTATGACCTGATTTATTAATATCATTAATAAACACTATGCACGTAAACGTCCAACCTTGACAAATTCCCACGTTTGTATGATAACAAACAGAAAGGTTCATCCTAGATCGATGGAACTTCAACAACAAGAAAGATAAATATAAAAAGTAACTTTTATATTTTCCTAATCAGTGTCTGAGAAATCACAATAACGCCCGACAACGCTTAAGCGAATATTTCGAGTTATAATCTATTATGAGATTGAATAATGAAATATCCGAGCTCGAGCCGAAACGATCGAATCATTTATTTATTTCTTTACGCGGTGCCGCGAATAAATAAAGTAAATAAATAAGTAACATTTCTAAATAATTAAATTCACAACGAATTATAATTACATAACGATGTCGTGATCTCATAAATAATTTAGGAACTTGTTTCGGTCAAAACGGTGCAACGGTTTGGCTTAAAAGAGCCATTTACTAATTTGGGCCCGGTCCGGCCCAATAAACCAAAATAAAGCATCTAAGTCCAAAACACGGCCCAATGAGTAAAACAACACCTAAAAAGTATAACGTATCACTCACGGATAATTTTAGGAAATATTGAGACTGACCGCGACCAAAACGGAGAAAGCCTCGAACACCGACCTGACACGACCTATACCGGCCTTGAATCGTTTCTCTAAACGTTCGAAGCCCTTTCAAAACCCAACGGTTTCGCAATAATTATTTTACTATGACACTATAATTATTTTATAATCGTCATAAAATTATTTGGTCAACGTGTAGTTTTTTTTTTTAAAAAAAAAATTTAAACACCGTACGATCACCCAAAATATCTAATAGAACTAACCTAACCTAACAACTGACCAAGGTTGAATTGCTTAACTAAGGTTAAAAAGATATTTTTTTCTGATGAAATCAGATTCATCATCTATCCATCCATCTATATCGATTTATATATATATATGTGTGTATACACATACACATTCAACACACACAAACACATGAAATCTCACCACCACCACCGAGCTCCGCCACCGCCGCCCACATCGCCGGCGCACGCCGCCTCCCCTCCGCCATCACCATCCCGATCAGCCACCACCACAGCCCCGCGTCCCTCGACCGCCTTCCTCCACCACCACCTCCGATCGCCACGACCACCCTCATCATCATCAACCGACGCCAACCTCCACCACCATCAAAACCGTTCACCACCACTTCTCGTTCTTTCTGATTCAAATCGAATCACACACATATATATATATAGTTATACATATATTACATATATAAAAAGAACTTATAACTAAACCCAGTTCCCCGTAGCGATTTCCATGTGATCAGAAGATGAAATGGGAAATTTCTATAGTTTTGGTTAAAACAGCCCCACCGGCCATCTTTAGGCCACCGTTTCTCCACCGTCGGACCACCGTCGAGCCACCCAATCACCACCAATAGAAAGTACACCCGACCACCTTTCAAACGACCTCAACGTTTGTCCCTAACGATCACCGTACACCACCGAAAACTAGCCCGCAAAATAGCGCTTTACCCTTCGGACCAACACGGTTAAAGTCGACATTCTTCGATCGAGTCTACGGAGATATTCTCGCCTCTTTCGGTTCGTCACCTAGCCTAGTGCTAGAGGTAAAAGTCTATACTTTTCAATTTAATCATTTTTATTATTCGTTTTTGATATTTATAATCACTCAAAAACGAGTCTTGACACTCAACCCACTAAATATATAAACTGAACAAATCGTCCTAAATATTAAACTAACGTTAATATTTAATGAAGTTGTGTCACAATATATATTTAACAATCGTTAAGAGGACTAAAAAGATTATAGATCGAACGATATAAAAATCGACTCAGGGACCCTCAAAGTGAGACATTGGACTAAAAATATATAAACAAATATATATTTGGACATAAAATATAAAGAAATATATTTTGACTATGTGTTATAAAAATAGATTCATTTTTATAGAACGTATGTAATTCTAAATAACCGAGCACTTTGACTCATAATTGGCATTTAAGTGTTCCTATTTTAGATCTCATTTTTAACTTGAAATATTTATTTAACGTTATTACGACCTATTAATATTTAAGAGACTTAAATATTAGTTTTTCGTATCTTATTATTTGTCAGATATATAAACAATATATAATTCCAGACGTTGGAATTAAAAATATAAAATGTTATATTTTCGACTTATACGACAAAACATATTTATGACAAATATATCAACACCTCTTCACACAAATATCTTGTTTTAATATTTTATTATTAAATATTAGTTTCTAAATATAATTTAGAAAAACTATTTGAGAGATATCATCAACATAATAATATTTACGGAGCTAAATATTTATTATCATTTCGGTCAATTATCGGATACTTGTATCTTATCGTGGCAAAGCCAACGACTAAATTTCTTAACATATAAAGATTTATATTTTCTATAACTTGAGACATATATCATTTCTATAAGTTATATATATTTATTTACATAAATATTTCTATGACTTATATATAATCATTTGTCTATAAATGAACTAGGACTTAAATATATATCATGAACTTCAAATAATAAATACTTTATTATTTATCTCGATGTTTAAAACTTGATTGAATATATATTTTCGTAATCTTAAATAATTATTTGATTATAATTATTTCTTCAAAGCTATATATATTTATTCGACTATAAATATATCCATTAACGTGAATATTTATTTGAACGATAAATATTCCAAACGGACTTTCCAAACAATACAAACGGGAATATTATGTCAAGACTCGACCAGGATCATTTGGGTAACGGAACATTATCCAACTGAAACAGTACCTTAAAACCGTCTTATTAATTATTACCAGGACACGGTTTACTAGCTACGTCCAGAGCGATACAGTTTTCATCATCACCTTAATCAAGTGAGTTTCACGGCCCCTTTTCCTTTACTGTTTTAACTATGGGGGAGAAATACATGAAACATTAAACTTCATATATTTTCCAGATATATACAACGTGAGTTTCACGGCCCCTTTCCTTTATAAACTGTTTTATATTTTGGGGGAGAAATCATGATCAAACAAATCTTTTTACTTGATATTATGGTATTACTGTTACGCTATTGATTATCTGTTCTTTCATACCCCTTCATAGTAATTTGCTGATAACATATTGCTACAAATCCCATCATCAATTGATTTCAATTAGTTCCGTAACGAAACGATGACTAGTGAATAGATCTATTTGGGTTGACAACCCTGCCCTAGCTGGTCGCTCCAGTTCTCACTCACCGGTAACCAGTCTGGGGGTACATATCAGTTATTCTATGCCATTGGTATTTCTTAGGGGAAGTTACCATCGATGGGTAAAATCTGTTAGTGTTTGAAATCAAGGAACAAATAGATTAATGCAACGACGGGTAATCCGTATAATATCTTGTATATCATCAAACGTTTTACAAATACATTTTGTAAAGACTCAAACCTGTGAACTCACCAACATTATGTTGACCTTCCTTTCAAACTCATGTATTTCTCAGGTAACTAAGATCGCTCTCGGTGTGCAAATGGGAAGTCTGTCAAACAAACGGGCCTGCAATAGGAATGGAGTCATGGTCACCTTTTACTGTCTAAATAAATCATGAACAATCGTATTTCATATCATAACGTTCTCATTTCAGTATTGTAAAACAATGTTATCTTTTATATAATCCGCTGCAACTTTGATAACATACTTGGTTTTCAAACATAAACGAAACTGTTAGACATCGTTCTTTGTATCCACGACTATGACCCCATGACGTCATACGCCCACGTAATCATAAACATCGGGGTGTGACATGTGGTGTCGTAGTTTCATGTGTCTTTAGTAGTTGTTAGTTGTTTTTTTTTTTGGGGGTTGTGGTTTGATGGGGGTGTCTTTAATAAGTTGTTATGTTTGAGTTTGTTTGCATTTGAGAAGGAAAGCTATGATGTGTTTTGGTTAAAACAATCTGATGAGAGAAATCTTTGGTCAATGATGATGAATGATATCCATCCTTAATCGATCCCTAAAGACATACATTGGGGACAATGTATCCCAAGTGTGGGGATGGAAGACATTTTTACAATTTCAAGACTTGACCCCAATACTTCAAAAATTTCAAATTTTGAGAAAGCTTTGTCATGGTTTGTGGGTTGAATGGTGGAAGTTGAAAATTATGGGTTCCTTGTCATGGTCATAATTCCCTTTTGTTAGCTAAAAGTATTGCCTAGTTAAATGAGTAGGACTTTGGTTAAGCTTAGCATGCTCCCAGTTGAAAAATTCATGTGACAAATCGGCAGCCCAATCCCACTAACGTGTGAGTTTTAAGCCTTACATTCATGATGTGAATATATATAATTGTTCATTGAGTGTGGCTATGTGTCTATCACTTTAGAACTTGTACAACTGTTGCGTTCTGAAATCTTGGCTATGGTATGCTTGTGAAAATGATTTAGGCACTTAGGTTATGCCTCGTCTGGATGTGTGTGAGTGTGGGATTTGGGGGTTGGGACCTCATACATTACATATATGAGCTTGGTAAAAGAGAGGGGCGGGGGTTTGGGTCCATTAGATGCCAATTTTGTGCTTATTGCTTATCAGTTGACTACCCGAGCCTACTTCCTAAATCTTATTACCCCTAGTGATCGATTCGGCTTATAGTGTGTTTGATTTTTGTAAGTAGAAATTGATTAAATTAATTTGGGGAAGCTGTGATATTCCGTTATGTAATCTAAGCGTTATACGCTTTTTGCCATTAGTACTTTCTTATTACGTAAAAAAAAAAAATGATGAGAAAAAGAAAGAAAAAAAAATTGGAAAATGAAAAAAAAGTGCAAAATATGAGATCAGTTGATTGAAGTATTGAGCAACCAAAAAGAGTGTGAGTTATTAGTATGATTCTTTAGTTTGTAATTGATAGTTGTTAGTTGTTTGTTTTGTATGAAGTAAATGAGCCGAATTAGTCACTTGAGCCACTTCAAAAATTCCCATTCCATACCCTGCACCTAGCCACGTTACAACCGTTTAAAGACCTTTTGATTTGCATGCATGCCAAAGTAATTAAGAATGAGGTTCGAGAGTTGTACAAGCATATGATAGTGAGACAACACATGAGTCAAAAGAGTGCAAGCTAGCTCATTACGCTAGTCCTTAAATATATAAACTGAGTAGAGTGTTTATTGTGAGGGGTTTGTTACATGTTTTGAAAGATTAAGAGTGTGTTAGGTTTAGCTAAGGTCCCAAAATTCTCATTGACATACACTGTTTATGGCTAGTGCATTGATAAATATTGGGAATGGGGTATGACTTGGAACCTTAATTGAAACTGGGTTTGACTGGATTGATTGGAGGAATGGCAAAGAGAATAGCTTTGAGTTGCTTGGGGTCAAGCAACGGTCAAGTGTGGGGATGTGACGGATTGCTCCGTTACTTGTGATTAATTGTGATAAATTTGTGATTTTTATGTACTTAATATTGTTAAATTCATGAATGTTGGTGACAACGAGGAATTGTGTATTTGTAGGTTGAAACGGGCTTAAACGAGCTACCTAGAAGATACAAGAAGATCGAGGGACGTTGGAGCAAGTTATGGTGAACAAAAAGAAAGAAAAAAGGAAAAAACCATCTTTGGCCACCGTAGCTTACGCCACCACCGTAGCTTACGGTGGTGGCAGCCCTTATTTGTACACCGTAGGCCAGCATCTGGCTGGCGTAAGAGAGACAGCAGCCACCGTAAGCTACGGTGGCCAGCGTAGCTTACGGTGGAGGGCAGTTACAGCTCCAGAATTTCGCGATTTTAAGCACTTTTGGGGGTCTTGACAGTTCCAACTCGTAATCTATCACTGGGAGACGAACCAGAGACGATCTTAGGCGTTTTTGGAGCAAGGAAAGAGTGGAGAAACACAATTCTAACATCGGATTCGTTGGCAAATCATCAATGACGATCACCATCATCATAGTTGCAATCAATTTCATCATGAGTGGCTAGTCGTTTGTGTTCTTCTCGAATGTAAGCTTCCAATGTAAACAACAAACTTGATGTAATGTGATTCTAGAATAGTGATCTAAGCATTCGATGCTTTTCACTATAATGTTTTTATGATTATTCGTAACTTTTAGTATTATGCTTAATTGAATTTTGCAAACCATACGTTCTTGATGCCATTGGCAACTGAGATTTAGTGGATAGGAATTTGGTTGACATTTATACTAATTGATCATCGGGTGACAACCTTGCGTTAGTAACCCGAGTGCTTCGTTCCCTTTTATCACGATAGTCACAATTACATGAATCATGTCTATGTGATTCTTTCTAGTTGCATTATGGTCGTTTGTTTACATGGAAGTCTGAAATTCGAGAGGATCACTTTTGTTTGATTGATTAAGAAAACCACAAAGTTTAGATTTTTACTCAATTTTTAGTTGTTAATTTAGTATCCATTTGTTAAAGTCAATTTATCAACACAAGCTTTTGTTACTTTCAAATTCAAGATCTCAATTCAGTGTAATTTTTAATCATAGAAGTAACACATACTCCACAATCTCCGTGTGTTCGATACCCGCTTACCACTAACTAAATTAGTGTAATTGGGTTATTTTTGAGTGGGACTTCGACCTCACGTCAGCCGTAAATGCTGGTGAGTCAATATAAAAAAACCTTGTTTACCTTGAGTAATTATACAATTACAATTGAAAATAGGGGGAATATGCAATTCCCCATTTTAAAATTACATGACAACAATTAAGGGGTGAGGTGAGTGTCACTCTCGGCATAACCCAACTCATGTAGTCGTACACTCATACTTAGGGTTCAAACGAGCTGAGCCGCTCGTGAGGTATTCAAGATCGAATTGATAAAAAGCTTGAAACCAGCGGAGCTCAAGCTTTAAAATGGGGCCCTTTTAATAAACGAGCTTGAGCTCGAGCCCGAGCTTTACATAGCAAACTCGAGCCAGCTCACGAGTCTTAACGAGCCTTTTATTTATAAAATTTATTAAATATACTTTATAAAATTATTATTATCATTAAAATAAGGATAAAATAAGTAAATAATATGTATTATTTTCCATATAAAAAATAAAATTGTATATATAAAATTATTCAATTATAATAATATATAAATTAATAATAAACGAGCCAAGCTTAATTTTTTTTTCACAAACCGAGCTCGAGCTTCAGGAATATAGCTCGATCGAGCGGAGCTCGAGCCCTGTTAAGTTTAAACGAGTCATACTTGAACCTAGACGGGCTCGGGCTCGACGCCTTTGCACACCTACTTATACTATGACGAGACACTTAGCGAAGCCACTTTTATATAGTAGATAAGGGCATGGGGTATACTTCATGCCATGTTAAACTTTAACACCGCTACATAGACGTCACGTCATTGTTAACACCATATTTGAAAGTTTAACATGGGTGGGGGATACTCCATGTGGTGTTAAACTATTTTTAATTATTTTTTTCTTTTTAATTTTGAATTATTTTAATGACTAAAAATTAGTTTTTTTTGTTTT